>JACEEZ010009483.1:5000-10000 GCA_016584305.1 Chionoecetes opilio | reverse complement strand
TACAACTACTACTACTACAACAACTACTACTACTACTACTACAACTACTACTATTGCTCCTACTCCTACTACTACCACTCCTACTACTACTGCTACCACTACCACTACTACTACTACTACTACTACTACTACCACTACCACTACTACTACTCCTACTACTACCACTACTACTACTACTACTACTACTACTACTCACTACCACTACTACTACTACTACCACTACACTACAACTACTACTACTACTAGTACTACTACACTACCACTACTACTACTACTACTACTACTAAATTACCTCTATTTTGCCATTTTCTCCTTCCTCCTCCTCCTCTTCCTCCTTCCTTCCTCCTACTTTACTATCACCTCCTCCTCTTCCTCCTCCTTACACTGTCCTTCCTATCCTCCTCCTCCTCCTCCTCCTCCTCCTCCTTCCTATCCTCCTCCTAATACAATCCTCCTATTCTCTATCCTACCTCCTCCTCCTTCCTCTCCTCCTCCTCCTCCTCCTTCTCCTCTTCCTCCCTCCCCCTCCTCCTATCTATACTGTCCTCTCCTCCTCCTCCTAATGCAATCCTCCTCTTCTACTATACTCGTCCTCTTCCCTCTCCTCCTCCTCTAATACTCCTCCTCTCTACTTTCCTCCTACTATCTATCCTACCTTCCCCTCCCTTCCTCCTCTTCTCTTCCTCCTCCTCCTCTACTCCTCCTCCTCTACTATTCCTCCTTCCTCCTCCTCCTCCTCCTCCTCCTCCTCCTCCTCCTTCCTATACTGTCCTTCCTCCTCCTCCTACTAATACAATCCTCCTACTCTACTATTACCTCCTCTTCTACCCTCCTCCTCCTCCTCCTCCTCCTCTTCCTCCTCCTCCTCCTCCTGTAAAGTCTGTAAAACCAATACATATCGCTATCTGGCAACTCTTGCAGCGCCATTCTTTTGTTTCACGCCGACGGGGTCTTTTGTTACTTATCACGCCCCCCCTGCCCCCCCCTTGCCCCCTACGCCTGTTGTTCCCCCCCTACCCCCCCCACAACACCCCTACTACTACTCCTTCTTCCCCAACACTTTTTTTTCCACCAACCCTATTCCTCCCTTCTTCCTTTGCCCCCCCTGCCCCCCACTATACCCCCCAAGACCCCTACTGTTCTCCCCCCCCCACAACACCCCCTACCCCCTTCCCCAAACACATTTCCCCCAACCTCTATTCCTGTCCGTTCATTTAGGTTTATATAAGTTATTTATTACTTTGATTTATTTATTTATTTAGTTTATCATGAATCGCTTTCTTCCTCCTCTTCTTCTATAGTTGTCCCCCCTACTCTCCCCCTCCCCCCCCCACAACAAACACCCCTACCTTCCTTCCCAACCTATTTCCGCCAACCCCTATTTATCTATACGTTTATATTTTACTTTAACTTTTCTTCTAGTGTTTTGCTAATTTGTTCCTCTCTCCTCCTCTCTCTCCTCTCCTCTCCTCCTCCTCCTTCTCCTCTCCTCCTCCTCCTCCTCCTCCTAAGTAGTACCCATCATAATTAATCTTCGCCAAGCTGTAAACAAACATAAGCACAAACAAACACACAAACAAACAAACAAACAAACAAACAAACAAACAAACAAACATGATTAATTTGTTTATATATCTTTGTTTATTTCGTCTTTTTCAATTATTTTCAGTTATTTCAGGTTTTTTTTCGTTATTTTTGTCTGTTTATTTATCATTGTGTGTGAGAGAAGGAAAGAGAAGACGAGAGAGAGATCGAGAAGGAGAGGAGATGAGAGAGAGAAGAGAGAGAGATAGAGAAGTAGAGAGAGAGAGAGAGAGAGAGAAAAAAAAAAAATTATAAGAATGTAATCGTCATCCTAAATACTTTTGCCATGACATCAGTGCACGTGTGGACATGCAAGGTTCATAAATAAACAGAAATATTTCACTCTACACGTACAAGTGGTATAAAGTTGGCATACACAATACACTCTCAGAAATGGGGGGTATATTAAGGGTCGAATTGTTACATCGCACCATCACTACCCTTTTTAAACCCTATGTCCAGGCTGGAGGGTAGCTGCTGCCGATTATACCCTTCATCTACCCTTTATCTACCCTTTTAGACGAGAGGGTTGCAAAAAGGGTATATTTGCGTCGATCCGAAAGGGTATATTTGTAAGGGTAGAAAAAGGGTAGCAGTATTTCATCACTACAAACACCCTTTTTCTACCCTTTTCCTACCCTTTTTTTCTAAGAGTGTACATGACATTGTGAGAAGCTATGTAATATTTATGCATGTTCCTCTTCCAGTAATCATGACTGTATTCATGATTACACATCCTGTAATCGTAAATTCGTAATTGATTACATTCGGTTTTTTTGTAATCGCAATCATAATCTTAAAATTACCATGTAGTAATCGTAATGGTAGTCTTGTAAATACCACGTAGTAATCGTAATGGTAGTCTTGTAATTACCACGTAGTAATCGCAATGGTAGTCTTATAAATACCACGTAGTAATCGTAATGGTAGCCTTATAAATACCACGTAGTAATCGTAATGGTAGCCTTATAAATACCACGTAGTAATCGTAATGGTAGTCTTATAAATACCACGTAGTGATCGTAATGGTAGTCTTATAAATACCACGTAGTAATCGTAATGGTAGTCTTGTAATTACCACGTAGTAATCGTAATGGTAGTCTTGTAATTACCACGTAGTAATCGTAATGGTAGTCTTATAAATACATGTATAACGTAATGGTAGTCTTGAATTACCACGTAGTAATCGAATGGTAGTCTTATAAATACCACGTAGTAATCGTAATGGTAGACTTGTTTACCTGTAGTAAATCGTAATGGTAATTCTTGTAATTACCACGTTAAATCGTATGGTAGTCTTTAATTACCATTAGTATCTAATGTGTCTATAATACCACGTAGTATCTAATGGTAGGCTAAAATACATTAGTAATCGTAATGTAGTCTTGTAATTACCATGTAGTAATCGTAATGGAGTCTTTTAATTAACATGGTAGTTGTAATGGTAGTCTTATAAATACCACGTAGTAATCGTAATGGTAGTCTGTAATACCATGTAGTAATCGTAATGGTAGTCTAGTAATTACCACTAGTAATCGTAATGGTAGCCTGTATAATACCGTGTAATCGTAATGGTAGCCTTATAAATACCAACGTAGTAATCGTAATGGCAGTCTTGTATACCATGGTAGTAATCGTAATGGTAGTCTTGTAATACCAGTAGTAATCGTAATGGTGTCTTGTATTACACGTGTAATCGTAATGGTAGTCTTGTATTACACGTAGTAATCTAATGGGTAGTCTGGTAATTACCATGTAGTAATCGTAATGGTAGTCTTATAAATACCACGTAGTAATCGTAATGGTAGCCTTATAAATACCACGTAGTAATCGTAATGGCAGTCTTGTAATTACCATGTAGTAATCGTAATGGTAGTCTTGTAATTACCATGTAGTAATCGTAATGGTAGTCTTGTAATTACCACGTAGTAATCGTAATGGTAGTCTTGTAATTACCATGTAGTAATCGTAATGGTAGTCTTGTAATTACCATGTAGTAATCGTAATGGTAGTCTTATAAATACCACGTAGTAATCGTAATGGTAGTCTTGTAATTACCATGTAGTAATCGTAATGGTAGTCTTGTAATTACCACGTAGTAATCGTAATGGTAGCCTTATAAATACCACGTAGTAATCGTAATGGTAGCCTTATAAATACCACGTAGTAATCGTAATGGCAGTCTTGTAATTACCACGTAGTAATCGTAATGGTAGCCTTATAAATACCACGTAGTAATCGTAATGGTAGTCTTGTAATTACCACGTAGTAATCGATACCATGACAATAGTAATGGTACACTTTCTTTCGATCGACTTCTTTTTTATATAAATTTTACATTGAATTATTTTTTATATACATTTTAAATTTTCTTTGAATTGATTTATTTTTTATATAAATTTTAAGGAGGAAGATTATATTTTGTTTACGTATTTTCAGATTCATTAAATTTTGTTTCAGTATTTTTTTTTTCAAGAATGGGTTAGTCAATGGGTGGCAGGGTATAAAGGAACTAATGGGTGGCAGGGTATAAAGGAACTAATGGGTGGCAGGGTATAAAGGAACTAATGGGTGGCAGGGTATAAAGGAACTAATGGGTGGCAGGGTATAAAGGAACTAATGGGTGGCAGGGTATAAAGGAACTAATGGGTGGCAGGGTATAAAGGAACTAATGGGTGGCAGGGTTAAGTAGAGTACCTAGAGTAATAGAGTAGTGACAACTCGATTTATGGGCGCCATCTTGCTGCCAGGGCCTCTCCGTTCACTCTAGACCCGGGGAAGTTCTCAAGGCATGACCCCGCAGTATATCATTTTTATACATGTATAAAGGATATACTGTTATCTTCGGAATGTTTTGTTCATAAATAATCACATAAAACACAGTAAAACAACATTAAATAAAGGTCATTATGAGACTCTTGAAGAAATATGCATGAACTTACAATTCACTTAAACTCGTCGTCTGTAAACTTTGTGGGACAACCTTATAAGATGGAAAGAAAAATATCTAGTAAGAGAATTTTATTAGGTTTACTTTGATATATTTGGTTCTAATGCAGAGACCATCAAACATTAGCGTTAACAAATAAATCGCCGGGGCCGGCCATTTCTCTCTCCTCCCCCCCCATTCTCTGCTCCGGTGAAAGAAAAGAGAGACAGAGAGATATTTGAGAGAGAGAGAGGAGAGGGGAGGGGAGAGAGGGGAAAAGAGAGAGAGAGAGAGAGGAGAGAGAGAGAGAGAAGAGAGAGAGAGAGAGAGAGAGAGGGAGAGAGGAGAGAGGAAGGAGGGGAGAAGAGAGAGAAGGGGAAAGAGAGAGAGAGAAAAGGAGGGAAAAGAGAAGAGAGAGAGAGAGAGAAAGAGAGTGGCCGGCGCGGCGATTTATTTAGTTAACGCTAATGTTTGCATGGTACTACTG
>JACEEZ010009482.1:0-23931 GCA_016584305.1 Chionoecetes opilio | reverse complement strand
GTATTAGTGCTCCAGACTTCACACAGGTGAGGTTCAGACTGAGCGACGTTTTTCATAGTAAATGCATTTAAAGCCTTTATATATGCCTTCATAACATTTTATTGCTTATAGTAACATGTTGCCTTTCTGCATCACTCTCTGGGATCTTGGTCTCCACAAAGCTGCCACAAAATGTTACTTTCCACTTCTATACTTTTATGGGAAACACTTCATTGTTTTTCTGGCTGGAATCTCAACCAGTGACATATAGTTGTGTGTGTATTCTATGTATTTACTTTTTTCAGCTTAATTTACTACTAGGGTCTCGTTTCCATGCAATACACAGTAAAACCCTCGCTAAACGGACAATTTGGGGGGAGGGTGATCCGATATATGCGATAATCCGTTATATCCGAAGAAGTAGAAGGGGCAGCTGAATTGAATGGTCTTCTTGCTTCTATAAGGGTAGGGTAAGGTAGGATAGGTAAGGCTTCTGAAGGTAGGCAGGTCACACGTGGAACGAGAGGTAACGCGGAGTGAGAGCTACGGCGAGGGAAAACCGCACGGTATAAGCGGTACATACTTGCTTATGTGGTCGTTTTAAATCTGCCTGAATTATTCTCTCTCTCTCTTACTTTCTTGACTTTTTATCATTTAAAACATAAAACAAACTTGTAGTGGCAAAAAATATATAAACAATAATAATCATACTCATCACATACTTTTTTGGGAGGCGGGTAGGTCGGGACGAGTGGTTAGCGTCTCCGACTGGCGTTCTCGTGACCCGAGTTCGATCCTGAAGAAACCCAAAACCTTTCTGCACTGTCGAGTGGCCTAAGAACACCCACATGCCCTGCCCATTAACTCTACCTTCGATTGCGAGTATGGGAGGACACAGGGGGGCGGCATAAGCCTCTAATCACAGGGTCACTATAAGAATCCTGCCTGCGCCACCACGGGCGAGGACCAACCATCATCACAGCCCTCAAGTGAACCTCCAGAGCCTACCATTCGAGCCCTGGGTCACCACTGCCTACAGGCGCCATAGGCACAAATATGTATATATATATAATATAATATATATATATATATATATAAAAAAAAAAAAAAAAAAAAAAAAATCCTACTATTACTACTAATGAGAAAAATGTTTGATTAATTCTGTCATTACTACTATTACTTTATGGAAGAAGAGGAGGAGGAAGTGCCAATGAAGAAGAGGAGGAGGAGGAAGAGTAATAATGATAATAATATTGTATTTCTCTTCTAGGTCTGTTCATGGTGATGCATGTGAACCTGCATAGACCACTATATCTCTAGAATGTTCACGCGACAATGTTTTGAAATTGCCAGGCTGCATAGGGGCCTGCGGGGCACCCGACAAAGAGATATAGTGGTCTATGGACTATCATATAGACTGGTTTATCAGTAGTATATATGATATACTGTAGTTTCGTAAATGCTTGTTCTATAATATTATCAAATAAAAAACAGTAAAACATGCTAAAGAAATGCCATTACGAGACTGAGGAAATATGCATGAACTTAATATTCACTTCAAACTCTTTGCCATTTAAAACTTTGCGAGTCAACTTTTATTATGAAGGGTATCAATAGAAGCGCAATTTATCAGCTTTCCATTGATGTATTTCGTTTTCTGATAAATGAAATAGAACTATGCATAAATTAGCATTAAATAAATAAATAAAAATCATCAATGGGGTAATTTTCCCGATTGAATGTTATTTATTTAGTTAACGCTAATTTATACATGGTGCTAATTCATTTATCAGAAAAGGAAATATATAAGTAAACAAATAACATCATCAATGGGGAAAATTACCCGATTGATGATTTATTTATCTATTTAACGCTAATTTATGCATGGTTCTAATTAATTATCAGAAAACGAAATACATCAATGGAAAGCTAATAAAATTGCGCTTCTATTGATACCTTCATGATAAAAGTTAATTCGCAAAGTTTTAAATGGCGAAGAGTTGAAGTGAATATTAAGTTCATGCATATTTCTTCAGTCTCATAATGGCATTTCTTTAGTGTGTTTTACTGTTCTTTATTTGATAATATTATAGAACAAGCATCTACGAAGACTATAGTACAGTATATCATATATACTGATAAACCAGTCTATATGATCAGTATATATATAGTATATGAATCCGAGCGGCCCTTCGACTTCAGGCCCGATATTCCGTGTGCAGTCCAGGTTTACAGTGGTCTTGTGGTGCCGGTTTTTCGTCTACAATACTTTAAGGTATTAATGAACAAATAATCTCACCGCTAATTAATTATTAAACTAGATTTAATCATTCATATGAATTTAGATTTAATTGGTGAGATTCCATCTCCACTGGAGGATATCCATCCGTGTTACATCAATAAAAATGGATAATTTGAATTATAAGTAGCTGCCGCCAGTTCAAGATTTAGACTTACGGTCTAACTCTTAAACAGAAAGTTAATGTCTAAGAATCAAGGCAGTTACGTAGATGTGATGGTTTTCATAAGAATATTATACAGAGTTAATACTGAATTTCTTCTAAGGTCCGTGGATAAGTAAATCCGCAACACCGTGTATATCACCTTGGGTTGAACAAAACTAGTTAACTTTAATCACATTGCTACAACTTTAATATGGGTGTAAAGTGATTTGGTATGTCACTTTAGGGTGAGCAGAAACAGGTAACTTGCTTTGATAGTCGTTTATTAACTCTTGGGTAAAAGGTAACAGGTAAGGTGACTCGCGGACAGGTGAGTTGCTCCTGCCGTGGTTTTGGATGTGACTTGGTGACTTGAAGGCTTGTGAGTTGCTGGTACGGAGGTCTGTGTCCAAGTCACATCCAAAACACACGGCAGGAGCAACTCACCAGTCCGCGAGTCACCTACCTGTTACCTTTTACCAAGAGTTAATAAACGACTATCAAAGCAGAGTTACCTGTTTCTGCTCACCCTAAAAGTGACATACCAAAATCACTTTACATGGGAAAGCACCCGTCTCAATGGTAGATTTCACTATGAACTAAAGTATTAATTTGCCAAATACTAAGTAGGAAATATCAGTTCATATAAGTGGGTTATCACTGATACACATACTCTATGCATACACTGTGTATAAGACTTAGTCAGGGTGAAGCACTGTATGAGTTCAATGTCATTTTTTCCAAGAAGAATGTTCTGAGAATGAGCGTTACACCATCTCACTCATATATTTTCCTGGAATTCCCGTGGAAGTCACTCAGGACACACCACTCTCGTTAGTCACACTATTGAGGTATTTCTCATCTTAATGGGGTGTGTTTCCTCTGCTTCCTCTTAAATAACCACTCAAAATGATCATAACAGCCTGACTAATTATGAGAAAAAGGAAAGGGAGTGGGGAGTCATGTGTGTGTTTGCGTTTAACTGACCCATGGCTATCCTTCCAAAGGTTAAGTTGATTGTAGTGTAGTGTACTTAATGGACGATGAAGAAAGAATGATCCATTAATACGGCAATGATTGATGCACGAACCATCAGTAATAAGCAGTGGTACTAGTATGTGAAATTATATTAAATAGACGATGCCTAAAAAGTGCGGAAGGAGAGAATACGTGACGCGTCTTACCTTAATGGATGATGGAGAAAGAATGATCCCATGTGACTGAACAGAGGGAGAGTGGAGCGGCTCGCGGGAAGGAAGGACACGTTCGGATGTTATAAGACTGACTTAAATGACATGAGTATTGATCTTTTAATGACTGGGATGAGATGTGGGGCCAGGGATAACTACTGAGATAGCTAGTGTAATAATGTCTTCCAATTTGATGAGAAAATTAACGGTAAGGACAGTTTAAAGCAATCAATCAAACATTGGGGGCATACGCCGGGGGGCGCGTCGCCTCGCCCACCCTACGACGCCACTCCCGGGGGTCACCATGCGCGAGTTCCCATGCAGGCTCCTTTCCCATGCCAAGCAGCTCTCGACAAGAAACATCAACTTGCCCCAGCCACGAGCCTTGTGGGCGCCCCCTTGGCCTCCTCCACGCCGGATTGTCTCTTACAGATACAACCCGATGGAAGGATCGGTTCAGGGTAGCGTGCCACATGCCCATATAGCCGAAGTTGGCGCTGACGGACTATGCAGGTAATAGGCCCTGATTCAGTATCACGGTGCAATCGCTGATTTGACACGTAATCATCCCAGCGATACCCCATGATTCTGCGAAGACACTTATTACCAAAGGCATTGATTCGTCTCTTCAAGTCACTATTTAGTGTCCATGTCTCACAACCATAGAGTAAGACAGGGATCACAAGCGACTTGAAGATCCGGATCTTTGTCCTCCTGCACAGGTACCGACAACGCCAAATACTCCCGCTGAGCGAGTCCATAACACCGTGGGCTATGCCAATCGCCGTAAGACTTCTTGACGTGACCCGCCGTCATTATGGACTGCGCTACCAAGGTATGTAAAACTTTCAAGATCTCAATGTCCTCGTCACATGCATGAACAGACTGTACTGCTTCATCTAGTAAGTCTCCAAATACCTGGACTTGGTCTTGAGCCAGGAGACCTCAAGTCCAAAGGTTTTGCCTCCTCGTGCAGACGCCTCGAGAGCCATCACAGGACCCAGCGACTCAGCAAAGATTACTGCATCATCGGCAAAACACAAGATCAGTGATCTTGGTGTTGCCGACGGATGCTCCACAACACTTTGATCTACAACCTTGTCCAATACCCAGTCCATACAACCGTTGAAAAGTGATGGGGCAAGGACGCACCCTTGCCTCACTCCTGATTCACGGAAAGAAACTGGATACAGCCTGCCCCCCCCCCCCCCCCCCACACTTCACAGCACTCTCAGTCCCAGAATACAGACCATTACCAAACCAATAGTCCCTTGCAAGTAATCCCTCGAAGTCGCAGAAATCCCAGAAGTGACTCACATGCACTGAGTCAACGCCTTCTTGAAGCAACATAGGCTGCAAGCAGCCCCTGTCCAACTCACGTCGGCATCCACCAGGACACGAAGCGCTAGAGAACGGTCCCGTTGTTGCTTACCAGGCGTGAACCCAGACTGCTGAGGTCTCTGATGCTTCAACATATATGCCTGCGAATATCGTCAGCAATAGATGGGCAAGCACCTTGCCTGGTACGCTGAGGGCATGTAATACCGCGGTAATTGTTGCAGTCCTGACGTCCCCTTTATCCCTTTCCAGATAGGGACAACCAGCCCCCCCCTTTTCCAGTCAGGAGGAATGGTACCTAATTGCCACACTGGCAGTCAGGACAGCATGCACCCGCGGATCATGGCCTCACCCCCTAGCTTTGAGGAGCTCCGCACTGATATACAAACACCACTGGCCTTTCCACCCTTCAACTTTGCTACAGCCTCTCTGGCTTCGTCAGAGAGGTGCGGTTTCCGTCAATGGGAGGATCGGCATCCACTGGCCTGTAACCCAGTGGTGTGAAGCTGCTCAGTTGGATGGTCCACCGTGAACCAACTGCCCAAAGTACTCAGCCCAACGAGCCCTCCTGCCCATCCATGGTTCCGACACGAGGCGCCCATTTACCCTGCTGTTCGAATAGCACTCGCTCCGAGAAGGAGACTTGACGGAGCTCTTCAGGGCTCGGTAAGGCGGGGTCGGATGTCATTAGCTTGCAAATTGACCCTCGACATCCTCGCGAGAACGTCCTGAACATACCTTCTCCTTGTCCTCTCCTCAGAGGTTCTTAGTCTGGCGTGAGCCAGAGCCCTGTGCTCTGTTGTAAAAGGTGTTATTAATCCAAAATCCTCCAAAAATATCCGAGTGGTTTTCCCACGCTGCTTCTCTTTGTGAGATGAGGGAAGTTGGTAAAGGGTTAGTAATTTAGCGATCTTTATGTCTCGTCTGCCAGGGTCTACTTCTTATCTCTCAATTATCCTAGTAATCTAAGGGATTGGTCTGATCTATTTATTGATTTTTTTTTTTTTTTTTTTATCTGTGCCTATAGCGCCTGTAGGCAGTGGTGATCCAGGGCTCGGTGGTAGGCTCTAGAATATGTTAGTGGAGTGGAATCTAGAAAGAATTGTTATGGAATTCAGAGAGTGTCTTTTTATGAGAACATTCCTCCCCGTGAAAATTAAAAAATCCACAGAAATAAACTAATGCCGTTTGCTGTGGTAAGGGGGGGAGGGAGAACGGCCGGGAAAGAATAAAGAAAACGAAAGAAATGATAGAACCTGTTTCAACAGATAAGATTTCCCCTAACCACTGTACCTAGGTTCACTTAGCCTAGAATAAAGAAATATGGTTATCAAGACTTTCAATACACCGATGAACAATATATCTTCGGGACACCTTATACGTATTGCTAACATTATAGAAAGGAGGAGGTTGAGGACAGGGAAAACAGGGGAACGAACAGAGAAAGGCGGGGGGGGGGATTGTGGCGGGGGGTAAGCCGTTTGGAAGAGAAAATGGGAAAGGAGAGGAGAGTTGAGGACCAGAGAGAAGAAGAATGTTACAACAGTCCGGCATTACAGTCTATGCCCGGTGTTATCACCTCTCTTCTCTCTTTCATTTTTTCCCTCGCAATCTGTGAAATAAAACATTGACCAATTATTCATGAAGTGGCTTTTATTGAATATTCTTAACAAACACCTCACAAGTGGCTTGTATATGCCTTGCAATCCCTCACCCACCACCACAAGCACAACCCACACACAGCCACTCCCTCCTCACAGGTGTGTCCTTGATTATGCCTTGGCAACCACGACTCTTGGTAGAAAATCAACTTGCTGCAAATATCAAAGCCTTGTAATTCCTCTCACCAGTGTAGGGTGAGGATATGTGTGTTAAGACTTCTCTTGCAGTAAGATGTTTTCACTACACTCCTGACACTCAAGAGTTCTCTCACCAGTGTGGATGACCATATGTGTGTTAAGACTGCCTCTTCTGGGTAAAGTTTTCCCACACTCCTTGGTTACACTCCAAGTTTGGTCCTCACCAGTGTGGGTGACATGTGTCTGTTAGATGCCCTTTCTGGAAAATGTTTTCCTACACTCCTGACAAACTCAAAGTTTCCTCTCACCGAGTGGTGGGTGAGCATGTGTGTGTTAAGACTGCCTTGCAAGGGCAAATGTTTTCCTACCTCTTAACACTCAAAGTTTCTCTCACCAGTGTGGGTGAGCAGGTGCTGTTAAGATGGCTCTTGAGGGGTAATGTTTTCTACACTGCTGCACTCCAAAGTTTCTCTTCACCAGTGTGGGGTTAGAATGTGTGTTTTAAGATATCTCTTGCAGGTAAAATGTTTTTCCTACACTCCCTGACACTCAAAGTTCTCTCACACAGTGTGGGTGGGACATGTTGTGTTGTTAAGACTGCTCTTGCAGGTAAATGTTTTCCTACCCTCCTGCACTCAAAGTTTCTCTCACCAGTGTGGGTGAGCATGCGTGTGTTTAAGATGACTCTTCATGTTAAATGTTTTTCCCTACCTCCTGGCACTCCAAAGTTTTCTCTCACCAGTGTGGGTGAACGATGTGGTGTGTTAAGATGACTCTTCATGGGTAAATGGTTTTCCTACACTCCTGACACTCAAGTTCTCGATCACAAGTGTGGGTGAGGATTTGTTTTTAAGACACTACTTCATGGCTGATGTTTTTCCTACATTCCTGGCACTCAAAGTTTCTCTCACCATGTGGGTGGACTGTGTGTGTTAGACGGCTCTTGGGGTAATTTTTTCTCACTCCCTTGGCACTCAATTTCCTCTCAACAGTGTGGGTGAGCATGTGTGTGTTAAGATGCTCTTGACGGGTAATGTTTCCCTTACACTCCTGAACACTCAAAGTTTTTCTCACTCACCGTGGTTGGTGGAGCATGTTGTGTTAAGATGACTCTTCATGGTAAATGTTTTCCTACATTCCTGCACTCAAAGTTTCTCTCCACCAGTGTGGTGGAGTCATGTGTTGTTAAGATGACTCTTCATGGTAATGTTTTTCCTACATTCCTGACACTCAAAGTTTTCTCTCACCAGTGTGGTGTGGATATGTTGGTTAAGATTGCTCTTTGCGGGTAAATGTTTTCCTAACAACTCCTGGCACTCAAAGTTTCTTCAAACGTGTGGTGAGCATGTGTGTGTTAAGATGACTCTTCTGGTAATTTTTTCTAATATCCTGGACACTCAAAGTTTCTCTCACCAGTGTGGGTGAGGTATGTTTGGTTTAAGTATTGCTCTTGTTAGGTAAATGTTTTCCTACACTCCATGTCACTCAAGTTTTCTCCTCACCGGTGTGGGGTGAGCATATTGTTTGTTAAGATGGCCCTTCTGCAATGTTTTCCTACACTCCTGGCACTCAAAGTTTCTCTCACAAGTGTGGTGACCCTATGTCTGTTAAGATCGTTCTTCTGGTAAATGTTTTTCCTACCTCCCTGACACTCAAAGTTTCCTCCACCAGTGTGGGTGCCATGTGCCTCCTAGAGCATCCTTACGAGTCGAACACTTTGCCTACAGTGGTCACACCTCAAGCCCTGTCTTGCGTGATGGGTGCAGGAGGTGTACATTACTGGCCGGCCTTCTGGATCACACTTTGCCAAGTCATCACAAGTGTAGGTGCTCACGCCCTCCATTGCAGCTACTTCTTCCAGCACCCCTGTGGTGGAGGCTCAGTTGGTCCTGCAGGAACCCTGGTGGAGGCCCCGGGGATGAAACACAAGCAAGCGTTTCCCTAATACAAGTGCAGCCGTGAGGTAGTCCTGGTGTGGGCGCCTCGTGGACGCTGGACTCTTCACCTCAGCACCTGTAACATTTGTTAGCCGTCCCACACAAGGCCAGGCAAAGTGCCTTCCTTTAAGGTGCTTCCTGCTTCACCCTCCAGCTAACACCCAGCCAGTGTTTGCAGCCAGAGTAAGGCCAGCACAGGAGCCTCAACGCCACCACTCTACATTGTGGAGGATTGGAGTGTGAGTGGCCAGTGACCTTGCAATGCAGGCAAGTTGTTGGCTAGCCTTGCACATCAGGCACAACCAATAATGGATGTGGGGGAGTGAGAGAGAGGGGTGGCTCTGCTCTCTCTCTCCTCTCCTCTCTCAATAAACAGGCAATGACAGAATTGAAACATGAATATTCTTCTATCACTTGAAATTTGCTTCAGTAATGTGTAACATACCGTGCAAAGTAAAACAAAACTATGCAGTAAAACCTTCCATTAATCAATACTTACACATAAAGAAGAGATAGAGGGAGAGGGGGGGGGGGGGGGGGGGGGGGGGGGGGGGGGGGGGGGGGGGGGGCAGAGAGTTCATCCCTGCCATGGATACAGACAAGTGACCGCTTCCTCCATCCCACCTGTCCATAAGGGCCTCTATTTGCCACGGACATCACATTTTCCAAAAACTTAAAAAATAACTAATATAATTAATAGAACAAATATTTCTGAAACCATTTCCGTTGAATATTAAAAGCACAAATTACACTACTTCTCCGTTTTTTTTTTTTTCGGGCGACGACGACGGCGGGGGATCAGCTCAAGAACATAACCACTAGATGGCGACCTTGAGTTAGCCTATTATCAACGTCGCCACTACTCGGTTGATATATTTTTGTAATTTTGTTCATATTATAGCTATAATACTATGACACAGATGAAGACACAAAATGACACAATCCAGATAGGCCCTTCTAACTTTCCTGAAAATTCCCATGGATGTAGAAATGTTAAGTAATTAACGTCACCACAACGTTTTGTAAATAAAAAGAAACGTTGTCTGGCGACTTTAGTTTATCTACGTACATGGGGATTTTGGTACTCAGGTAGACAAAACCATCTTATGAGGTGGACGTGAACAAACACAAAGAAAGATTATAATATTTTTAATGATTACTTTTTTTTGTCACTAGGGGAGTTTTTTGTCCGAGGGGAAGTTTTGTCCTAGGGGTGGGTTTGTCTGGACCCCACCAACATCAGGTTTCGTCACAAAGACGAGTGCCAGGTTTCATCCAAACCATTAGAACTATGCAGGAAACCGCACTCTGATGATATTTTTTGTAATTTTTGTTCATTTTAAGCCCTATGTATGACACCATGAAGACAAAATGAACACGACTCTCCAATTATCCCCTTCTAATTTCCTGAAATCATGATGTAGAAATGTAAGTATTAACGCCACCACACGTCTTACAGCGAAAAATTTTTATACGGCCTCAATATAGTGGTGTCCGCCCAATAACAAAATTTTTAGCGGGAGAATTTCCCCTGGTCCTATAGTACTATAATAACCAAAAAAAAATGGTTATCGGAGTTGTTTTTTCGTACACAAGTTGTTTCGTACTCAGATGTTTTGTTAGTTGTTTCGTACACTGATTTTTTGAGTTTTTTCGTACATACCTGGTGTCGTTTCGTAACTAGTAGTCAGTCCAACTGCTGAGCTGAGTGTACGGAACGACTATTGTTTCAGAATAGACACGAAACAAATTTTGGTGTACGAATCTACTACGTAGATAACCTTAAGTCCGCCAGGACACGTTTTTTTTTATGTACAGTACGTGGTGTTGGTTGTGAATGGCTTACATTTTCTACATCCTGATTTCGGGAAAGTTATAAGGTGGCTATCTGAGAGTCCTGGTGTCAATTTTGTGTCTTCATCTGTGGCATAGTATGGCTATAACTGAACAAATGACAAAATATCGCCAGAGTGGTGACCTACACTAATATCGCCAGCTAGTGTTTTTTATGTTCTCATAGTGTCCTCCCGCCGTTGTCCTTCGCCCGAAAAGAACTAGTATCGAATTTGAAACCGTCTATACTTGCAGATACAAAGCATAAAACTATGCTGAAACAGGGTAATTAAAGTCTGATATTAAACTACTGTGTTCATCTTAGTGGCAGACAACCGCAGTAGTGAAGGCTTCATATTCGTATATTTGCTACCAATTGGGAGTGTGGGCTTCCTGTCCACCTTAATATAATTCTAAGAAACATTCTCTCTATGAACTGCTCCGTCGCAAACACTACTTTTCGGAGAGTATAAGATGTTTTTATAGGAAGGGAGTGTATAGGAGATATGAAAAAACATTTAACTAACCTAACCCCACCTTTAACTCCTAATCTAACCTAACCTAACCTAACCTATTTCCCACCTTTTACCTAACTAAAGCCAATCTGCATGAAAAAAGTGTCCGCGGCAGGGAGAACAGAGGCGTGCTATGTCACAAAGAGGAAGAAGAGTGTGGCGGACGTAAAAACACTTGTCTCCTCACCTCCCTATAGAACAACATATCATTATCTCTAAAAATAATTATTTTGCAATGGAAGCTTCATAAGAATGTTTTCCTAGAATCCATAGGGTAAACGGAAACCACTCCCAATTGTGTGTGTGTGTGTGGTGTCTGTTTTGGAGAAGGCGGAGAGTATGGGCAAAACGCTACACGTAAAATTGACCGAAACAACTTGTGTACGAACTGACTGCCCCCCCCTTCTGGTCCTAGTGTCAACTAAATACCAATAAAAAAAATAACGTCACAAAAAAGTAATTCGGACAATTTCTTTCACCCCCATCACCAAATCCCACAAAACCTCCAAATCCCACAAAAACCCGATAATTCCCACAGAAACCACCAAATACCCTGAAATTATGGAGCCTCAACAAACCACGTCCTTTACATAACCTGAATATAACCCTTAATTAAAGGTGACCAGGTTAACTAACGCGCTATAAAGTGCTGGAGTGTATGGCTAGTCCTCACTCGTTAGGTATGGTGGTGGTCTTCGATGATAACTACGTCGTCATCCGTCCGAATTGTAACTATTGTCGATGTCTATTCGTTGTGGTCGGCCTCTTGGTGGCTTTGGCTGTTGTAAGGCGCGAGCAGAGGCACGAGTTGCGACTTTCCTTTCTCTCTCTGTCTGTCTGTTTCTCTCTTCTGTCTGTCTGTCTGCCTGTCGATTTCATTTCTTTTTTCTTCTGTGTCTGTCTCTCTCTGTCTGTCTGTCTGTTTCTCTCTCTCTGTCCTTGTCTGTCCTGCCTGTCAATTTTCTTTTTCTTTCTGTGTCTGTCTCTCTCGTATGTCTGTCCTCTCTCTCTCTTCTCCTCCCTCTCTCTCTCTCGTCGGTCGTCTGTCCTATTCTTTTCTTTTTCTTTCTTTGGCCTGTCCTCTCTCTCTCCTCTGTCTGTCTAACGCCTCGGCGCAGGGGGGGGGCGCGGGTTTGCCGCCGGAGCAGCACTTACGCCATGACTTATTAGACGCCACTTTGCTGCCGCCGGGTCACACCAGCTACTTTTTCCGGCATATTCAGGCCGGCAATATTAAAGCCGCGGTACACACGAGCAACTTTTCTGGCAGATTTTACAGCCGGCAACACAACCGGCCAAACTCGGCTAGAATTGCGCTTTTTTTTTAGGACCACATGTCGGTCTTCCGGCAAGGACATTGCTGCAATTCCCTTCCACCAATGGATATTATTTGACATTCATTTTTTAATGCACGCTCTAATTCAATATACAGAGCTAATGACAACCTACATAGGACAAGAACCGATTTACAATACGAATTGTGAAGTCTCACTCATACATTTTTTTAAGCTTTTGAAGGATATAATACCTTAGGAAAAATTTACATGCGTTAGGGATGTTTTTTTATTTTCTTTGTTGAACTGTCTATTAAGACTGAAATTTTTTAGGTGATACTGAACTGGACCAACTTATTGGTGATCACTTTGATGTTTGAATGTTTGATGTTTGATGTCTGAACGCGCTTCCATATCACAAGAATCCATTTCAATCATTCACCCCCCTATTTGTGAACCGAGTTTTTCTCCCTCTTTTTCCAAAGACGCTTCTTCAGATACTTGCTTGAGAAGGCCGAAATGGGCATTCAAACTGGCTGACCTCTGTGAAAGTTCCGTGTGACCAAAACACGGCACAGGTGTGTCGCCTTTTGCTGAATATTTCCTGGCTGAATATTGAACGGAAAAGTTGCTCGTGTGACCGCTTCCCTAAGACAACAATAGGCCTCTTCCATTTGCGAACATTCAAGAAAACCTGCAGTTCACGAACCCAGAGTTTCATGCTTTCCCTTTTTGCACGAAAAACCTGGTTCAGAGGCAAAGCGCGTAGTGACTCAGCAAAACCCGTGAACTTTCTCTACTCACATTGATAGGTGGGTATCTTGGTTTAAGTTTTCAGTTTCAACAACAAACAATGGTCGCCTTGGGCCCTATTTCTCTTATCGTGAAGGGTTTTTCCCGCATGCACGAGGCGGAGAGGATGTCCCAGACGGCATAAAAGAGCATAACATGGCTGGTGAAAAGCCATGCGTTTCCCGCGTCTTAAACGTGATATGATCCCTTGTCACATTATAGCTAGCTAGTTTATCTTCTCGTTATCTCTCTCTCGTTTATCTCTCTATCTCGTTATCTCTCTCGTTATCTCTGTCCCTCGTTAATTATCTATCATCTCTCGTCGTTATCCTCTCGTTATCTCTCTCTCTCTCTCTCTCTCTCTTAAATTGCCTCGCCAGGCTGATTTATTTATTCTTGTGCTGCGTTTTTTCCGCGTTTTCCCGGCGGCGCTCTGGCCCGTCCCCTGGACCTGGGGCTAGGTCCCGGTGCGGCCACTGTTTTCGCGAGGCTTCTGCACCGTTCCCAGCCCCGGTCTACTCTAGTCCAAAAACGCCAGCGGCAGGCACCGCCTTGGACACTTGTGGGAAACTGGCGCATGCGCACTACAAGTCAGCAGGGATGACGACCAGGAGCTTCTCGTGTTGCTGATAAACAGAAACACATGATGGCCCGACCATAAGACTAAAGTAATTTCACGAAAAAATTACAATATTCGCAATTTGCTGAAAACCATCTGGGAAATTAATGTACCGTCAACAACACTATAGTGGAGGACCGCTCACTCGATCCCCGCCAATAGGAACCGACAATGGGGACGGGGCCAGTCTCGATGTATTTTAGCGAGCATCATTCCCAAGCCTGGAACGGTATAGACTGACTGACCAGGGCGGTGAAAAGTCACGAAAAGCGCGCAAACAACTTTGCCGTCCCATAACTCACAAATAGGGAGGCGAAATTTTTTGGTGAGAGAAGCCGTAAGAGGCCGGCTTCTTACGGCTTCTCTTCGTTTTCCGTGCCTCGCCAGAACGGCTTGACAGTGGTGTTCGAGGCTCGCCATCTCGGCGGCTCACGAGCTGATAATTGTAAAACAAACAGCCACACTGACGAAAGTGTTAGACCTACCGTCGATGAAGCCATTAATAAGTTTACGATAACTGAACTGACTATATTGTGGAATGGATTCACAACACATAGCCTTCACATTAATGTTTTTTTTGCTCCATAACCAAGTGACTATTAAAGGGCGAGGTAAAGAGGCGGGCCCCTACGGACATCATATGGGGCTGGCTGGGTAGAGTTCCACATTAGTAGACTTATTTTTTAATTAACTGCTGCAGCCTATGGCAAGGGTCAGGTATAATGAGAGGGATTCATTAACTGGCCATCAGCTCCCGCCAGTTGCCCGGGATTTTCCGCTTTGGTGTTTGCGCTGATTTATATTTTGCTTTGAAATAGGGGGGCTGTTTTTCATTCTTGGCTAATTTTGGGCATTAATTAATCTCTCTCTCTCTCCTCATCAAAGCTTATTGAATTCACTGTTTGGTATAGTGGGACGTCCAACAAATACTTTCTCTCAAATTTACTTTTTAAGCGTTTTAAAACTGCAAAATATTGCAGCTAAACTAGCTATTGGAGGAGCTCGAAAAAAGGATCAGCGTTACTCCTAGCATAAAAGAGTGAAAGTGGTTAAACAATTAAATGACAGATATATTTATTTAAAATGTTTTCGCCCTTGTTTATAAGAGGCTGTTCGAATTGTTTGTATCCGTATGGTATCTAGTTTTTCCATTGTCCAGGGAAAATACAGCCAGTACAACAAGGCAGCTAAAGTACCTTTACGCTCGTCGTGCAAGGAAGCCAGAAACAGACTGTTGCCAGACCCATCGATGCTGTACATAGACGGCCTTAAACGTATGGGAACAATTGTGTGCCTTCATTGGCATCATTAATCTGGAAGTCCTACACTTTTGTCTTGACTTGTATAAATTTAACTTTTAATTGACCCTAAGTGAACATAATTTGTTTCCCCATAATCAAAATAGCAGTTGCACATAATGTTAGGTAGTATTTTAAAGATTTTGACGTTACTTAGTTCTTATTGTTTAATGTGTTATAATTAATTTCCTTTTAGATGTTTCGTTTGGACTTTCTTTTTATGTGAGTTTTTTTTATTGCGTGACTTTCGAAGTTTTCATTTTTTAGTAATATTGCATAGAACTCTGTTTATTTAATTTGATTAGTAAAAAACCATGTTTCATGGAAATAGATATTTAAGTTTATTTATTTACTCCCCCTCTCACTCCTTCTCTCAGTCTCTTCTCCTTCGTCGGATAACACTTTCATGGCACCACATAACATACCTTGAAACTAGACTGTGTTACTATTTGGCAGATTAAAACCCTGTTTACCCTTTCCTGAAAGGAAATAGAGACAGACAGTCAACTTACGAGTTTTGTTTTCATACATGACAATAGTCATTTTCATAGTTCTCATCCTAAATTTTACCGATATTTGGCCACCTATTATAGATGAACAGGGTAATATACAAGGAAATGCAAATATCTAAAAAGTATGTTGAGTGGTACCTTTTATAAAGTTTTATAAGGACACGTAACAATAATTAACAAAGCAAATAATCCCAACTATATACTAAAATAAAAAATGTATTTTAATAACCTCAGTTTTAAAATGCACAAAGTGGCCATTGTAATACTGATTGGTCAGATAATTGCAACCCAAGTATCCAGTGAAATACGATAACATTCATATTCTCCAAGTGACCAATTACAATTGCTCATAACTGTTTTCTAGATTTCTGTATTTCCTATACTGCAGAAACACTCTTGACCCATAACTAATCCTCACTTAATGTCACCAAAAACCGTGAACGTATTAGGTATATACACTGATGCTCCTGTAGCTTACTTTTTCAAATAGTTTCAGTGTATAACACACAACCCCTCACTTTTACGGACCTTTATATAACAAATATCGTCTTCAACACTTTTTTCTGCCAGTCCGTATATGCGTGCTTTTACCATAAGTGCAGTATATGCCGTTTGTACGTTCTGATTGTTTTGTAATTTGCCCTGGTATTCTGTAGTGTATTTGTGATGGCTGCAGGTATGTAAGTGTACTTGAACTTTCGTCAGATCTAACGGACAAAGTTCATGAGTACACGGAAGTAGTCAGAAATAGGGAACTTTTCACCTCATATAACGACCACAATGTGTTATTGGCGAAAAGTTCGCATGACTCAGGGATATAATTTAGAACCTCCATCCTTCCCCCAATTTTGTTTTTCAAGCGAGAGTACATCTATACACAATTAATTATGTCAACATAAATCAGGTACACCAAAAAAGAGTCCATTAATCCTTCTTTCATAAACATACTAATTTATAACCAAAATATATCAGAAATACACCATATATTATATATATATATATAATATATATATATATATATATTATATATATATATATATAGTATATCTAATATTATATATATATGGTAAATCTTAAGAACAAGGGCTCCACCCCCTACTTCTTTTCCTCTTATAGCCACAAGCTTGGGGATCATCATGGTGGAAACACGGAGTTTGTTGGGGTGGGGTGAGCACACACACTTAGGGAAATATGCCCCCACAAAAAAAAATCCATAAACTAGGGAAATTTCCTCCCTAGTTCATAGACTTTATCGTGGGCCATATTTCCCTTATATGTGTGCTCCCCCACCCAAAAACCCGTTTCACCATGTCCGCCAAGCTTGTTGTCTATAAGAAGAAGTAGGATGTTGAGCCTTTATTCTAAAGATGACAAACTCTACAAACCTAACCCTAGCCCCCCCCTCGAGACCCATCGGGCTGTGCACTAACCTAACCTGACCTGACCTGACCTGACCCTAACCTAAGACCTAACTGGACTTAGTTTTTCTCAAGCACCTGAAATTTAATATCCGGCCGGTAGGCAAAGTAAGGATCGGCACTCATTAAAATCTAAACAGATGTGTTAAGACGTAAGTATAACACATAGAGCCCAACATTTGTGTCAGCTTACCGTGGAGCCCTTGTTTCAAGCTTCTTCCCTCAACCAACTGCTAGTCATTTCCACAATCTATCAGCACTTCTACCTACCATTAATATTGTTCATTCCGTCCCAACAGTAATGTAAATCATACTTAAGATTATCTTGTAAATGTTTTATTGTGGAATTCGGATTGATGGTGAAGGGTTTATGGTATCTCCGTCTCCGCGGCTGAGTTCCAACCATTTCCCGTTCTGCACACAGTGTAGAGATATCTCTAAGAACCAAAATTGAGCATATGATCAGCGAAACGTTTCCGGTTTCGGGCAGTTTTGATTGCATAATATTAATTAAATTAGAAAAACAACGTCTTGTGTTAATGTTAAAAGCCTCTGTAGAAAGTTTATTTCACCATACGACGTTCTCCTATCACCATGTCATTCCATTTATCTCTATTAGTGTGTCCGAATAGTTAAGCCCGGGCTTACTAATTGTCAAATTAGGCTAATTTCTGTCCATATTATCATAAATTCAGCAAAAACTACTACGTCGCAGCTTAGGCCCTATCGTCAGCCTGATATAGACATGATCATTCTTCACCCTCTTTTAAAGTTGTTCCTGTCGTGTCATTAACCTTGTATATTCCTTTGTTCGTGTCTTACGGTTGTCCCATGCTTCCTGAATGTACATCTATGTGTTTACTTCTGTCCTGTGTATCTGTGCTTACGAGTATTTCTACGACGATACTCCACTGTCTGAGAATCTCTGCCCGTCCCGCCATATTTGTTGTTATCTCTGACGTCACGGCACCAAGCGGGCAGAAGCCGTGGTAACGAGCCCTGGCTCTCGCTTCTTCCAGCTTCTTCTGGCTTGACCAGCTGGGCCAATCCTTAAGAAGCCGGCTTCTGAAAAGTGCCGGGATCGCCATAACAGAAAAGCGCAAGCTTCAAGAAGCCGGATTCTTTACGGCTTCTTCACCAAATCGCCTATAGACTAGTAGGCAAGATCGCGGCCCGCCAACTACCGCCGAGCCGAGACCTGACAACAGAACACCCAGCTGGCCGTCGCTGCCGTCACCTTACCGACGGCCCCCCCGCCGTCCCCTCCCGCCTCTCCTGTGCCTTCTGAGCAGGACTAACAACTCTCCGCACTGTGACTACTAAAATTCACAAGCTGTACACCTGTGCTGATGTTCGACATCACTGCCCTTCAACACAACAACATTATCAAGAAAACCCTGGAAAGAGGACTGCCACCACCACTACGAGCAGCTGCTGCTGCTGCTGCTATGACTACTACGTGTGTGTGTGTGCACCAAGGATACAACGGTTCCTTCATGCACCCGTGCAGGTAAGCTACCTCCGCGCCAGGAAGCACACAGTGAGGTAGACCCTGCCTGACTCTGCATGCATCGCGGCATCTGTGGCTTAATATTTAAGGTAAAATATTCTAGTGTTTGCCCATATAAAAAGGGCTTCCCCCAAACACGCTTGGGACGTGGGGTAATGCGGGGATTTTGGTGGGGAGCAAATAATGCGTCGGAAACACGTAATTTTGGAGTTTATACCCTAGATCTAGGGTAATTTCTCAAGATCTAGGGTAATTTGCCTAACCAAAATTAACCAAACCTAGCGGAGGGCTTAACCCACCGATAAGCTAACCTAACCAAATCTGACCTAAGCTAACCTAACCTAACCAAATCTAACCTAACCTACCCAAATATAACCTACCCTAACCTAGCCAAATATAACCTAACCTCCTAGCGGGGGGTTGGGGGGGTTCTCGACACCTCGGTCATCATTATAAGCGCGTTTTCGCGGCCGCTCTGGCCCGGTCTGGACTGGGCTAGTCCCGGGCGGCCACTGTTTTTGCGAGGCAGTCTGGAACGGTTTAGCCCAGTCCAGTCCGGTGCAGCCCAGATAGCAGGACCACCTTGGACCAGTGTGGGGAGAACTGGCGCATGCGCACTACAGTCAGCGGGGATGACGACCAAGAGCTTCTCGTGCTGCTGATAAGACATGAAACCATGATGGCCGACCATAAGACTAAAGTAATTTCACGAAAAATTACAATATTCGCAATTTGCTGAAACATCTTGGGAAATGAATGTACCGTCAACAACACTATATTGCATTTCTGCCTGGAGGACCGCCCACTCGATCCCCCAGCCAATAGGAACGACGAATGGGACGGGGCCAGTCTCGATGTATTTTCGCGACCATCAGTCCACCCTGACCCGGTCCGGACTGGACTGAACCAGGGCGGTGAATGTCACGAAAATGCGCTATTTGTGACGATCGTCAGGTTCACACGTCTCTGGACTCAGAAGAAATCCAAAGAATTTTCCCTAGATCTAGGGAATTTTTACAACACCACTAACTCAAACACTATGTGGTTGCGACGCATATTAAGTACCCCAGCCAAATGTCCCGCATTCCCCCAGGTCCCCATGTTAGTTTGGGGTCAAAGGGGGAGTATGGGCAAACACTAGAATTATACCATATTTAACCATGGTTTTCTGATAAGTTTAGGGTAAAATTCTAGAGTCCTTCCCCGCCCTTATTAGTCTAGTGGTTCTTTTTGGTATTATTCTAGTGTTTGTCCATACTCCCCCTCTCCCACAAAACAAGCTTGGGACCTGGGGGGAGATGCTCGAAAGAGTTACGGGACCAAGTATTACCCTAGGGGGCTTTTACCTCGTAGCGCCTCTACGGGTGATGCTCAATCCATTTTCTCACTTGCTACGGGACCGCGAGGCTAAAGCCGGCCACACACACACCGGCGCGGCCTGTCCGGCCGCCAAAAAGTGGCGAGGCATCGTTCGCCGGACGAGACCCACACACACACCGGCCGCCTCATGAAAATATACAGTACACGTCGGACCACCGTGGTGACAACATGAATCCGCTGTCCGAAAATTACTTGTTGGTGATGGCTGCATGTGCAGCCATATATAATACCTATATATAATACGTCATACTATATATAATACGTCATATATAATACCTATATTATCATAAATACAATTATAACTGGTACAATTAGTCATTATCTGGCCGAGCGAGGGGCGGGCCGCGCCGGAAGGCACCCACACACACGCAGGCGGCAGGCCGCGCCGGACGGAATTTTCAAGCGCCGACTGATTTTCATCCGGCCGCTGCGACAGGCCCCGCCGGATGAAAAACACCCCCACACACACACCGGCCGCCTCTAGCCACGCCCCTTTTCGTCGGCCGGACAGGCCGTGCCGGTGTGTGTGTGGCCGGCCTAAGGGTGGTCGGGACCGCCCTTAGCTCCCTAAGGGAGTGAAATTTGAAGCGACAAGACATCAACAAACAATAAAATACAAGTTGTATCACTATATTTTATGTTTATTGTGTATTATAGAGCCATTTCATGCTTGCCTGTTTGAAATGTGATGTGTTTATTGCATCATTGACTCCATATTATATCATATATAACATACAATATCTATACTTGTAATAAATTCATATTAGGGCAAACCTAATATATTAAATATATATGTCGGTCGACTTTTTGAATCAAAACGTGTAGTTCATCATACAAGTTTGGCCGCTATAATGATAAGGTGGTGGTGGTGGTGGTGTCAAATGTCTGACGTACACACGCACACACACAAGTTACACAAGTCGTTTCGTACACCAAAAAGTTGTTTCGTAGTCTATATGAAAGGGGTGCAGTCAGTTCGTATACAAGTTGTTTCGTACACCAGTCGATTCGTACACCAAAAAGTTGTTTCGTAGTCTATATGAAACCATAGTCGTTTCGTACACTCGGCTCAGAATTGAACTTGATGACTACCGTAGATAAGAATACACGACCTTTCGAGCGAAGGACCTTTCGGAGGACCCAATTGTGTGTGTGTGTGTTGTGTATGCGTGCATGTGTATACAAAGAGACAGACACCGTAGTGACAGGTGTGGTGTATGTGGTAAAGCGAGAGAGGCTAAGAGTGAGGTGTTAGCCCTCTAGTGTCTGTCTGACCTAAAGAGCGAACGCTCAGTTCTCGTCCACTGTAACGGAGTACCGCCGCGGCCACGGATACGGCGCGGGCCACAGTGGAAAAATAGCAGTCACAGCGTGCCACATCCCTCAATAGTGCAGTGCACACTCACACCAGTCACCGACCGGAATATAAGAACTGAACTGAATGAATCGTACGTTCGAAAATCCAATGATAAGACATTCAAACTCAGGTGAGTAAAATTATCAAGTTCAACATGCGCGCCCTACCACTCCCGGGCTGGACAAAGGGGGATTTGGTTGACCCCAGTGAGGTCACCCCTAGCAAGCCGTGACCTGAAGGGTAATTAAGCATATGGCGCAGCCAGACATTTAGGGTTAATTAGCAGGTGTGCGGCCCCAACCTTGGGACCGCAGTCAGGTCACCCCTAGCAAGGCGTGACCTGAAGGGTAATTAAGCATATGGCGCAGCCTGACAGGGGTAATTAGAGAGAACTGCAACTCCGAAATGCCAGTGGTCACTGGCAGTTTTAACTCACAATTTGGTGAAAAGTTGGTCAACTTGAAAGAAAAATATGGGCTTATTCCACTGCACTTAAAACACAAAAGTATAATTTTAAGAACGATTTTCTTCTATATGTATATTGTATAGAAGCCTGAGTCTGTAAAACATGCATTTAACCAAATAACCAAGTAGGTTATAGTTGAGGAGGCGAGGTAAATGTTACTCTATGATTTATATAGTCAATAACGTATGTTTAGAAGTTATCTATACCTAGGCAGTCATATTTTCCTGTTATTATTGTGTATCAATCAGATAGAAAGCCTGGAAGTGCAATGAGTCGACGCGTGAAGCGGCAATGTTTTGATTCAATCTCCCCGCCACAATCTCCCCGCCCACCACTCCCCGCCGCGGCGTGTCGCCTCCACAATTATAACCTACATTGTCGCAGCAACAAGCCGATTTCGGCATTCTTTATTCTTCGTTTTTCCAAGGCATTGCTTATTGTATTTTGACAAGCGTTTGCCAGACGCAGCAGTACTGTCTTGAAAACAGTGTGAACATCACCCAAATTTTTTACATGCCACAATATACATGTAAAAATATATTAAGCTTTGCTACTCGAGGCGAGTAATTTGCATTAAATTGCTATTTATAGAACGTTCCATCGTAATGAATGTCATCCATATAATTAGTAAGAAACAGAAGAACTATATTTTTTGGTATTCAGATGCGGTGCATCAATGTTTATCGCGAAATTAATTTATGAAAAATATTAGTCGCGGAGCCAAAACACAGTAGACCAACCTTTGAGTTAAAACTGCCAGCGACCACTGGCATTTCTCGAGTTTCAGTTCTCTCTAATTAGCAGGTGTGCATTTCTAACCTTGGGACCGCTACACTACCTTCTCTTGTATTACGCGGCGTCCCCTACATTACAACGTCTTTTTTGCTTGTTATGCATGTTTTTTGCTTAATTAATGTGCAGTTATGTTATTTTGTGCTATTTTCTCTTTCAGAATGCTTTTTCTACAAAATAGGTAGTACAGTGTGGGTAATATAGACGCTGTGTGTTTGCTATAGTTTATTTTAGCTTCAAAAACTTTTTATTTTTTTATTTTTTTTTATTGATGGGGTCCTGGAACCAAACCTATATTTTACCATTAGTTATGTGTTTCGTTATACGAGATTTCGCTTTACGAGTATGACAGGCGGAACCTAACTGCTCGTATCTTCGGGACCTCCCTGTATATTTATTAAAAACAACAACTTTACGCTATTTTTCACTTCGTTGTATGGCTTTATTTTTTAGCGAATTACAATATATTATACTTCATTGGAAAGGAAATTTATTCAGCTATGTCATGGAATGTAGAAAAATCTTCTATGATAATAAGTTGATTTTTGGCATATTATTTTTTGCCGCAAGGTTTTTTTTTTTTTTTTTTTCACTTCTAACTCGAGGTTTTTAAAGTTATTTTCACGCTAGCGTATTTTTTGAACATTGTATGATATAGGAAATGATCTTAGCTTAAAAACGAAACATAATTGAACTCGATACCTTTGATAGTTTAGTTTCTAGACGCGATGGAAGTACAACTTTTTTCCCGCGCGTGACATTTGGGGTGACAATGGGTTTACGCAGGACAACAAAAAGTGAATGACAATGGTGACGTGAAAGGGTTAATTATATTAGTTATTTTTTTAAGTGAAAACGTGATGTCTGTGGCAAATGAGCCTTATGGACAGGTGGGCTGGAGGGAAGCGGTCACTTGTCTGTATCCCATGGCAGGGATTGACCTCTCTGCCCCCCCCTCTCTTTCTTTATGTGTATGTATTGATTTAATGGAAAGTATTTACTGTATAGTTTTGTTTTCACTTATGCACTGTATGTACACATTCCTGAGAAAATTTCAATTGAATAGAAGATTATTCATTTTTCATATTCTGTCCTTGCCTGTTTATTGAGCGAGAGAGAGAGAGCCACCCCCTCTCTCTCATTCCCCCATTATCTGCCCCATTACCCATTACACTGGGTAACAGCCAAAAAATCGTCAGGGGTTTCTCAGTTGATTTAGACTAATTTAGGTGTTCTGAGTCCGAATATCACATTGATTTTGCTCTATCAGGTCAACTTTTTGAGATACAGCCATAGGCCTACTGACGAGCTTATACATATGCTAATATCAGGGTTTTGAGTCATCATTTTTCTTTAAAAATAATCGAATTTCAATGCACAGAACCCAATAAAGGGGAAATTTCCCCAATTTGCCAAAAAATCAATACCTGTCTCCCCTTCTACAAATTTTTAAAATTTTAAAATTTTTTCCTTTAAAATTT
>JACEEZ010009481.1:0-36529 GCA_016584305.1 Chionoecetes opilio | reverse complement strand
TCAACCAAGAATCACCCCAAGGCTAAATGGATGTTCCACAAGGGATCCTCGCAGCCCTTAAACAACAACAGCAACATAATAGGGGCCGCGGCCAGCCAGACTTATGGCACTCTGACCTGGGGGAGATGCTGAGAAGTGCCTTAGAGGTAGGCGAACTGAGCCCCCTTAAACCCATCTTCAGCGCTTTTGTAACGGCCCGGCTAAGGCACTGGCTAAGGCCTATGTAAAGACGATATTTCAGGCGTCTTTCCCCTTCCCTTACACCTCCAACGCCGTGGGTGTTGGGCGTGGTCCGAGAATCCTACTAGCCAATACGTTCCCTGTCTGAGCGCCGCTTAGGCAGCTTCGCCCAAATCACAAGGCTTGAACACTTCTCCGCCGAAACAATATTTTTGTGCCTCCCTCCCTCCCCAAAACACTATAAAGCCGCTGTCAAAACGAGCAACTTTTCCGTCAATATTCAGCAAAGGAAATACCTTGCCGTGTTTTGGTCACACGGACTTTCACAGAGGTAGCCGAGTTTTAAAGGCAATTTCTATCGTATCTGAAGAAGCGTCTTTGGAAAAATAGGGATAAATAGGGAAAAACTGGTTCACAAATAGGGTGGTGATGATTGAAATGGATTCTTGTGTATGGAAGCGCCGTCAGACATCAAACATCAAACATTCAAACATCAAAGTGATCAAAAATAAGTTGGTCCAGTTTCAATATCCCCTAAAAAAATTCATTATTAATAACAGTCAACAAAGAAAATAGAAAACCATCTCTAACTCATGTAAATTTTCCAAAGTGTATTATATCCTTCAAATGCTTTGAAAATGTACAAGAATGTACAAGACTTCACAATTCGTCTTGTAATCGGTTCTTGCCACTATGTAGCTATTTATTTCACTTCTGTTATTGAATTAGAGCGTACATTAAAAATGAATGTCAAATTATGGCGTTGGTGGTGGGAATTTCCGGAATTTTCAGCCAAGAACACCAACATATTCGTCTTGACTTTTTGTCGGCAATTTTAGCCGACTTGAGGCCGCTTTGGTCTTCTGGCTGAATATTGCCGGAAAAAATGGGTCGTGTGAAACCGCGGCTTAAGGCGAGCAGAGAGCTTCACCGAGAGGGGTCACTCGGGCCGCGCCATTTTGGATTATGAACCGGTGGCGCCGGCCCCAAACGGAAGAGGGGGGGCGTGTCAAAATATCATTACTGTGCACGGTGTTGTGCTTTTTCTATACCCCCCAGACGCAAATATATGTATATTACGTTAAAATAATGAACTGAAGTGGTATTGATGGATGTATTTTTTTGTTATTAAATTTTTTGTTCCTTTTATATTTTATACAGAAGCCCCGTCCATTCCAATAAATTGTCTCCAATCTCATACCCTCTCCCATCCACACACATTTTTTTTTGTTGAGGTGAGGTTATTTCCCCTGGCTTGCCCATGCATGTACTGGCAAGGCCTCCCTTTTTTACCCTATGATGGCATATACTGTCTTCTGATTGATTGATGATTAATTGTTTGTACAATCTATCATATGGTTTCCAGCAAATTATGGAGGAAGTTCCCTCTCCCTGGAATGATGGATGATGGGTGATGGGTGGGGGGGTGATGGGTAATGGGTAATGGGTGGGGTGTGATGGGGTGATGGGTAATTAATGGGTGGGTTGCGATGGGTGGGGGGTGATGGGTATGGTTGGGGTGGGGGAGGGGTGGGGGTGATGGGAAATGGGTGGGGGGGTGATGGGTAATGGGTGGGGTGTGATGGTGATGGGTGGGGGGTGAGTCTTAACAGGCACAACGAGGGAAAGTGAGTGAATGGGTGTGGTGAATTAGAAATTATATATATTTTTTTTTACAAGGCGAAAATTCCACTATCTTAAGTCTCATGCTTAGAATGATCCCTATGTTTACCTGCTAATAGGGTTTTAACTATGATAAATACAATTTAAAATTTTAGAAGAAGCGTAGTATTCCCTTCTCCTGGCATCAAATATCAGTCAGAAACAGCAAGGGTCAGGATTTTTCACCTCGTTAAAAAGAAAACAGAGTATAGTGAGTGGGGAAAGGGAATCGGTGACTGTGTTCTTTAATACTGATTGCCACACATGTATCCATTCCTCTGCTGTTTTGGTTTTGCCTTTTATATTACGTTGTGTATAATAGATACACCATAAGCAAAGTATCGCTGAAAAAATCAGAAGGTGAAAAAGATCTTGGAGTGAGGTGAACCCAAACTTCGACCTAGGAACAATGTATTGAGGCCAAATAGAGTCTAAAAAGTATTAGGATTCATTACCAGAAGTGTTAAAAGTAGAAGTTTCGGAAGTTATTCTATAGCTTTATCTGGCTCTAGTCAGGGCCCCACCTAGACTATGCGGTTTAGTTTTGGTCTCCATATTACAGGATGATATAGCCTTGTTAAAACAGTGCAGAGAAGGATACCAAAATTATACAAAGGATGCTTAACTTTAGTTATGAGAAGAGATTCAAATTATTAAAATTACACTCACTCGAGAGACGCAGAGTAAAGGGCGATCTGATAGATGTTTTTAAGTGGATAAGGGATTTTTAAAAAAGGGAGGTAGGAACAGTTCTACGGCTTTTAACCAGGGGAGAACAAGAGTAACGGATTCAAGCTGGAAAAGCGTAGATTTAGAAAGGAAAAAGGGAAAAACTGGTTCACAAATAGGGTGGTGAATGAATGGAATGGTCTCAGTAGACAGGTAGTTAGTGCTGAGTCATTAGGGAGCTTTAAAGAGGGGCTGGATAGGTTCATGGATGGGGATGAAAGGTGGATGTAGGTAGTGTTAGGTGACAGGAACTACCACGTGTAGGCCTCGCGGCCTCTTGTAGCTTCCTTATTTTCTTATGTTTCTTATGTATGTTTTCTTGTTCGTATCCTAACTTAGTTCTGGATGGGTGTGGGGTGATGAGTAATGGGTGAGTGAATGGGTGTGGGGTGATGGGTAATGGGTGAGTGAAGTGGGTGAGTGAATGGGTGGGGGGTGATGGGTAATGGGTGAGTGAATGGGTGGGAGTGATGGGTGAGTGAATGGTGTGGGGTGATGGGTAATGGGTGAGTGAATGGTGGGGAGTGATGGGTGAGTGAATGGGTGTGGGGTGATAGGGTAATGGGTGAGTGGAGGAATTCCCTTCCTTCTTTCTTTCCTCGTCAGTTCCTCTTCTGACTCTCTTCCTCCCTCCTTTTCTTCCTTACTCCTTATTCCTCCTTTCCTTCTCTCATACCTCCTTCTTCCTCTCGCCCACCTTCCATTATCACCCCATCATCACCAAAAGGAAGGATATAAAGGATGGTGCCTCGATGCCTCGATAAAATACTTTGCGTGGAATTTTAGACTTCAATGATGTGTTTGTTCTAAAGAAATGACTGAGCGAGAAATAACTGATTATAATGGTGATGAGATGAATTTTGCGACCGTGCAGTGCGGCAGCAGTCAGCATGAGTTTGTAGAGGCGGTGAGGCATCAGTTTCCAGATACTATAATATCATACCTACTACATACTACTCTTATTTCAAATAGCCTTATTACTTTCTTCTCATCGGTGACTACCAATTAACATACTTTCTACCTGTTCCACACCACTTATGATCGTCGATCTTGCTACATATGTGGTGGTGAACAAGTACGTCAGTGAGACACCAAAGATTATAGAAAGATAAAGAAAGTTATCATTGCCAGTTGCTGAGATAGATGCGAGGCAACTCTAGTTAATGACTCTAGCCCAGTTCCCCAGTCTGGAGTTTGCTGTTGTCAAGGTAGGAAGGTGTGTCCTTGTGTTTATACAAAGTTGAATTTAGTGTTAATAAGCCAAAAGTTATGTAGGTGAAACTGAAAAAAGTGCGAAGAAGAGAACGATACCAATGATGAGGCGAAATAACTGGTCTATGGCCGCTACAGGCTCAGTAAGGCTTAGGAAACCATAGTACGTTATATTTGTATAGTCACGGTGAGAGAGACAGCGCGTAGCAATCGGCAGTTTACAGTTAATTACCCATAATGGCTTTACATACTCCTAAACATTTCTCCGTGAAGCAAGTTACTAAGCAATGTTTGGTGCAGCTACCGTGGTGGCTTAGAACATAAGAACATAAGAAAATAAGGAAGCTACAAGAGGCCGCGAGGCCTACACGTGGTAGTTCCTGTAAGTATATTAAGGCTTTGAGTATAATGATTAGCGAGCATCACCTCCAGTGGCGTACCCAGATATCTATCAATGGGGGGGTCACAGCTGGCACCCCCCACCACCACCACCATCTCTCCTCAGTGGCGTACGTAGCTAGGTATCTATCAATGGGGGGGTACAGCTGAGTATGGGGGGCACTAGGCAAGCGGCGCTCAGGGTCATTCTGATGCCACATGGAAGGGTTTGAGGGCATATTCTAAGATTAGATCAGAGGTGGGTATAAAACATTATATAGAATACGGCAGCCATGGTGAGTGGGGGGGCACAGGATTGTCATGGGCGGGTACGTGCCCCCATTTGCAACCCCCTAGCTACGCCACTGATCACCTGCTGCCCCGCCAGCGTACAATTAAAGTTTTACTAACTACTACTACTATTATTACTATTATTATCTACTACTACTACCAACTACTTACTACTACTTATCAACTAGTACTTCTACACACGACTACTAATTACTACAACAACTTTATTCCCAGTGAGTCGCCATGGCCCCCACCCTGTACTCGTTCCTGATGTCGCCGTACTCCCGCTCCGTGCTGGTGACGGCCCAGGCCCTGGACCTGGAGCTGGACGTGAGGACCATTAACCTGAAGCAGCAGGAGCAGCTGAAGCCTGAGTATGTAGCCATCAACCCGCAGCACACCGTCCCTACCCTGGTGGACGGTGATCTGGTGCTGACGGAAAGGTGAATTTGAAACTACACGAAGGTTTATGCCTGTATTATGTTGTGATCAGGGAATATTAATTTAGTAATTTGAAGGGAGGTAATATCTGTGTATACTATGTGACCTCTCTCTCTCTCTCTTTCTCTCTCTCTCTCTCTCTCAGTGGATTTGAGCCTCGATTTGACCCTTTTTCGCCTCCTAATCTAACCCCCTCTGCCTCCTCCCTCACAGCCGCGCCATCGTCACCTACCTGGCCTCGCGCTACGGCCGGGACGACGCCCTGTACCCCAAGGACGTGGTCACGCGGGCCAAGGTGGACGGCCTCCTCTACTTCGACTGTGCCACACTCTGCATCCGATGGCGCGCAGTTGTTGTAAGTACACACACACACACACACACACACACATACACACACATACACATACACATTTCACATAATCCTTGTTGGTGACGAAGCTGGCGTGCCTCTAAAGTAGCTCTTTAGTTGAGGTAGGAGTCTTAATTTATCATGTGTTATCTTAATTGCTGTCTACATGTGTGTATTCTGATGAAGTCAAGTTCTACCCTCGCAGCATCCCGTCATGAAGGCCGGGGTGTCCAAACCCAGCGAGGAGTCCTTGGAGAACCTTGCCGAGGCCCTCACGTGGCTGGACAACAAGCTGCAGCAACAGCCCGGGCGCTACCTAGCCGGCACCGTGCAGCCCACCGTGGCGGACGTCTGCCTGGCCACCTGGGCCTGCACCTACGAGGCCGCGGGCTTCTCCCTGGCCCAGCACCCCCGCCTGGCCGCCTGGCTGGCCCGCTGTAGGGACAACATCAAGGGCTTCAAAGAGGTGAGCGACGTAGGCGCCGCGCAGTACGGAGAAATGTTCAAAGCCATACTGAAGTCTAGGAGTTAATGTGTTTTGTGGAGGATGTGGAATGAATGAATGTTCAAGCATAGGCGTGTTAGGCTTGCGTGCCCATGTTACAGTCGTTATGCTGTGAGGCTATTGACACCCATGCACCCCAGACCTCAGTGTTCTTGTACTAGTAACATTACTGTTCATATGATTACTGTTATCATTATTATTTTTTCTCGGTTATGAAACAGACATGCGCTGTATAGAAGTGAAGAACATGTTTTTAGCAAGCAAAGGTTGTTTAATTTTACCAAGTTAATTTTGGCTTTTCACACACACACACACACACACACACACACACAACACACACACACACACACACACACACACACACACTATTATATATATATATATATATATATATTACATATATATGTACAGTTAGCGCCACTCGACTAGAACTTTAGGTGACGTGAGCGTCATATTTTCAAAAACTGGTAACCTCCCTTTTTCAGTCTGTAAATGGGCCCGGGAGAAAATGACTACATGGCAACTTAGGGTAGCCCCTCACTCATCTCCACGGATAGATTTGAATTATTTAAAGGGTCCAGTGTTTGACAAAATATTGTTAGAAGGAGGATTATCTCACCGACCGCTCATTGTTTTGGCATATAAAACGGTTGTGTTCGTTCTACACTTTTTATTCTAATGCGCGATGCCTGGAAATATACAAGCCATGATGACATAGTACGAGTAATAGAGTTTTCATAAGAATGATGAAAAAAAATCGAGAAATAAGCCGTATAGTACTGCAGATAGGTGAAAGTATTGTGGGTTTGATGAACAAACATGGAATTTGGTCCGCAGGTAGACTATGCCTCAGTGGTGATTTTTAGATTTAGGGCCATCTCAGATTCGACCTGTGACAAAAATGGCGGCCATTTTCAAGATGGCCGCCATCGCTTATTTGAAATTCTTTGATATTGTAGGTTAAATCAATTCTAGGGGTGGGAATGTTTTTCCTTTGTATTATAAATCATACATCAGTATTTTACTGTCCACATAACAGTTTGAAATGGCAAATAATTACTAGTTTGAGCTAAAAAATATGAATTATCATTTTTACGTCATGTTACGATTTTTGAAATCAGGACCACTTCGTTAAGTGCGTCAAGCTACCCAGAATTATTTCTTCTGTTTTTTGTAGGTAGCAGAGGTACACACAATAGCTTATTATAGTCTAATTGCAAGTCAATAGGATGGAAATTGTGTCCAAACAGTAATGAACTGTTCTCTGTGAGCCGCGTCACTCAGAGCACTGTCCACCGCACTGACAAGAGCTGTACACTGAAGAGCCGCCTTCTGGCATTTGCAGCGTCCTCTGCAGCCGTTCTTGCAGCCACATCGCAAGAGTTCCCTGAAAGCTTCTGATGCTTCTGGTAGGGTCGTCCAGGTTATACTCCATCCACCACCAGGCTTCTTGTTCCAGCCCCATTCACTTGGTGACGGAAGCTCTGGAGCAGGGGTCATCATTTGGGCCCAACAGTGACCAGCCTGGTAGACAGCTCTCTTAGTGTGTTGGATGAGTGCAGCCTGTGTAGGAGGCAGACCATCAATAGCTCTGCCATTCTTGCTGAACAGCTGTTTCCTTGCCTGGTTCACACCCTCCTCTGTGCTGGTGCGATCGTACAGCAGGACCACAAATCGCTCCAGTGGTTGCATCCACCCGTCAATGGCACGTGGGTCTGGCATGGCACCCAAGGCGCAGAATGCTGGTGTGACTGTCTCCATAGGTGGTCCAGGTGTCCCATGCAGTCTTCTTGCCCCTGCCGCCAAAACAGGACACCGTGTCACATCCAGTGAAGGCGTGGAACATCGGCAAGGCCACACATCGGTCAGGACCAAGAGCTTTGGCGATCTCATGAGCAGCGATGAACCTGAAGCTCTTCCCAGCTCCAAAGGCAATCCACAGTTCAGAGATGTTAAGGCGATTGGCTGATGCTATGGCCATGACTACCACGTCTGTATCAACTGTGCGTATTGACACTTTGCTGTACCCCTGTTGTACGGCATCCTGTAGGTGCAGGAGGATACGAGTGTCAGCTTCTCATGCGTGCATGGCGCTAGAGCTGACACGTCCCTGGCGATTGGAGCAAAGAACGCCAGTGCCTTGTGTGGTGATGAGATGTTTGTTGGTGTCAAATGTCTGCCACGTTAGAAGCCAGGAAGGAGAACAGGTCCGTCTTGTTGTCGTTGATGCGGAGAAACTCTTGCCAGTTTTCCAGGAACTGCACTTGATGGCTTCGACTCGTCTCCTAACTCCCTTTCCTCTCTTTGCTGCGAGTGGTCCGCCTTCAAGCTGTCTGGCCATGTACAGATCCCAGACAATGTCTATTCTGTCTACATACTGAAGCTGGGATGTGACATACGGCACGAAGTCAAAATATGTGAAAGTGATTAAATTAGCTGAGTCTATATTAAATGAACATCACAGTCTAAACAAAACCTGCATGCCTGAATCCAAGGTCATAATTCACAAGCCATCAAGTGAGCCTTCTGGCTCCAAATAATATTAAAAATGTATTTTATTCTAATTATCTTGTGACTAATACCACATCTATTGTACCCAAAACAATTACATATGCCACTAGAGTAGAAAAACTAGAGAGAAAAAAAAGTAGAGGAAAAACATAAAAGAGTGCACAGAGCACCATTGCTATGGCGGATGCAACATTCGAAAAAATATTTTGGCAGCCATTTTTTAAAATGGCAGGCACTCCGCTCATGGAATGAATCTGGAATGGCCCTATACGCAAATATCTTCCCAAGCACCTTTTTTTAATTGTCTGCCAAATTTCATGCTTGTTTCACCAAACCCACAATTCTTCCAAATATTTCACCTATCTGCAGTACTAGTATAACTGGTGTCAACGAAAAGACAGTGAGTGTGTTGGTGAGAAATGGCGCGGTGAGGGATGCCAGGATATCCCTCACCACAAACATGGGGGTGTACCAGCCAAAAAAGTTTCTAACAATACTTTACATATTATCAAAGACAGTTGTATATAAATCCTCAGTTTACTGTCTTTTGATATGTAAAGTATTGTTAGAAACTTTTTGGCTGGTCCACCCCCATGTTTGTGGTGAGGGATATCCTGGCATCCCTCACCGCGCCATTTTCTTCACCAACACACTCACTGTCTTTTCGTTGACACCAGTTATACGGCTTATTTCTCGATTTGTTTCATCATTCTATGCAACTCCTATTTACTCGTACTATGTCATCATGGCTTGTATATTCCCTGGCATCGCGCATTAGCACAGTAGAATGCAAGTGCAGAACGAACACAACCGTTTTAATAAGCCAAAACAATGAGCGGTCGGTGAGATAATCCTCCTTCTAACAATATTTTGTCAAACACTGACCCTTTAAATAATTCAAATCTATCCGTGGAGATGAGTGAGCAGCTACACTAAGTTGCCATGTAGTCATTTTCTGCCGGGCCCCTTTACAGACTGAAAAAGGGAGGTTACCAGTTTTTGAAATATGACGCTCAAGTCACCCAAAAGTTCAAAAGTCGAGTGGCGCTAATTATATAAAATATATATTATATATATAATAATATTTTATATATATATTAAAATTTATATATAAATATAATACAAATATATGTATATATTACATATATATATATGTATTATTACATATATATATATATATAAAATTATATACATATATAAAATTTACATATAATTATATACATATACTATATATTATATACATAATAATATTAAAATTATATACATACATATATTCATTATAATTTATTACAAAATATAAATTATATTTTAATACATATATATACATAATTTTTATTAATTATTAAAAAAAATAATTTATCTTTAATATAAAATAAATACATATATAATATATAAATATATGTATATATATATTAATTTTTTTTTTTTTTTTACATCACAAAGGGGACTGGCCGGGGCACAACAAAAATAGGAAACAAACCCCCTTAGCTCCCACCCCCTAAAAAAAAAGCAGAAAAAAATACAAAAAAGAGGGGTGTCCCAAAATAGTTCGGGAGGTGCCCTTGTTACTTTCTCTTAAAAAAGTTTTAACCCTAGGAAAGTGGAAAAATAGAAACAGGAAGAAATTTCCCAGAGTTTACCAGTAAAAGGGGGGTAAAAGTGTAAAGATACTGTTTAATCTGCTTAGAAATGGAAAAGAATAGGGAGAAAATGAAAAAAGCTTGTGCAGCGGGGCCCGGGGGAGTGGGGAGCCATGCATTAGAAAGTTCAGAAGACAATGAGCATGAAAATAACGGTAGAAAAAGGCAAGAGAAGGCAACATTCCGGGGGTGATTTAAAGATTAAAACTCAGTCAAGGGGGAGGTTGGGGGAACGAAAAGTTTTTGACTCAACCCTGTTTAGGAGAGCTTTTGAGGGGATCCTCCCCAAAACATGTGAGACATACTCCATACTGGGCGGATAAGGCCCCGTAGAGAGCAAGCAACTGGGAGGGAGAAAAAAAAGGACCAGACCCCCAAGGACACCAAACTTCTTAGAAACTTTTTCAGCAAAGATGAGATGTGAGTTTTTCCAGTTCAATTTTTAGTAAGGTATTCCTAAATTTTCTTGTAGAAGGGAAGTTAGGGTCAAAAAGAAGAGGGGGATAGTTATCTTGTGGGTTTTTGTCGATGATAGGTGAAGAAGGGGTTTTTGAGCATTGACCAAACAATTTTGTTTTCCCCCAATCAGAGATTAAAAAAGAAAAATTAGGCGCTCGGGGGGCACTCTCCGTGAATCATTTAGTTCCGTTGATTTGGACGTCAAATTAGAGACGTTGAAAAATGCAGGGTAGAATCATCACGTAGGATGGATAGGGCTTTGAGTTAACAAAGAAGATCATTAATGAATAATAGAAAAAAAGGGGGTGATGGGACGAACCCCCGGGGGAACCCCACTATTGATAGATTAGGGAAGAACAATGTCCGTTAAGTAGCTGCAATAGAACGGTTTAAAAGGAAAACTAAGCTGAAGGTTGATAGAGAGAGAGAAAAAAAAACCAAATGGGGTATTTGGGAAATTTAAAAAAATTTTCCCAGCCTATCACAAACTTTTATATGTCAAGGGGAACAGCAAAATTTCCCAAAAAACCCCCAAAGGAGGATCCCAAAATTTAGTTAGGAAACTAAAATCGCCGTAGGTCGCCCTTTACGGAAACCCACTGACGATCAGATAAGATTGTGGCAATAGATGCTTAAAAATCTTTTTATTAAGATAGATTCAAAAACTTTAGAAAAACGGAATCAAAACTATAGACGGTAGTTTAAAGGATTAGAACGGGCTCCTTCTTTGGAACAGGTTTGGATGTGAGCAAACTTCCCCCAAAAGGAAGGTGGAAGTAGTAGACAAAAACGGAAAGTTTGACCAGGCAGGGGGCAAGACAGAAGCACAGTTTTTTTGAACAATAAGGGGCTCCGTCAGGACCGTGACCTTCCGAGGGTTAGGCCAAAAAGGGCAAAAAAACATCCTTTCGAAAGGGTTTAAAACAGTCAAAAATAGCAGAGGGGGAGGGGAATCTTCAAAAAAGCCCTTCAACAACCAAGTGGAATTTTCAGCAAAGTTTTTAGCAAAGCTCACTTTTAAAATTTAAAAACAGCTGTAAAACCCTCTGGGTGAAGCATAGGGGGGAAGGACAGAGAAAAATGTTAGAGATGTTATTTGCTTGATGCCAGAAGTCACAAAAGGGGTTTATTCAGAAAGATATTTACATTTTTTATGAAAGAAAGGGGTTTTTTGGGGAATTTGAAGTATAGATTTTTCTGATTCGGGGAGAAAAATAAAGGGCATGATTTTTGGAGATGGATGGTTTTGGTACCTCGTGAGCCCCCTCTCTATCTCGGGCAGATGGACAAGCAGAGTTTAAACCAAGGTTGACGGGGGTTTATTTTTGAAAAAAATGTGTGGAATGTACGCCTCCATGCCAGAGACTATGACCTCAGTTATGCGCTCTGCACAAAGGGAGGGTCCTGCAGGAAAGCTAATCTTTCCATGGATAATCGGTAGTATGCCTTGGTCTTCCCATTAGCTGAGTTGAAATGCAGAAGCACCTCCGCTTAGGTGGGTCCCAAAGAGGCACCGGAGCAAATATTATTAAATAATATTTGGATATATATTATAAAAATATTTAATATATAATATAATATAATATTATATTAAAAAATATAAATTTTATTTATATAATGAATTATAATTATATATATATATATTAATATATATATAATATATATATATAAAATAATATATAAAATATTTTATATATAAGATAAATTAATATATATATATATTATATATATTATTATAATAATATATTTTTATATATATTATATATATATATATATATGTTATATATATATATATATTAATGTATATATATATATATATTATATATATATATATATATATATATATATAAAATATATATAATATATATATATATATATATAAAATATAATTATATATACATATATATATATATATATATATATATAATATATAAAATATATATATAAAATATATATATATATATATATATATTATATATTTATTTTATATATATATATATTATATATTATATATATATATATAATATATTATATATATATTAAATATATAAAATATATATATATATATATTTTATTCTATATATATATATATTTTTATTTTATATATATATATATATATATAAAATATATATATATATTTTAAATAAAAAATATATATATATATTTTTTTATATTATAAAAATTATTTTATAATATATATATATATATATATATATATATATATATATATATATATATATATATATATTTTATATTTTATATTTTAATATAAAATATATTATTATATATATATATTATATTTTATTTTTAAAAATATTATATATATATATATATATATATTATATATATATATATATAATATATATATAATAATATTATATATATATATATATATATATATATTATTATTATATAAAATATTATATATATAATATTTTATATATATATATTATATATATTATTATATATATCGCTCCGGTGCCTCTTGGGGACCCACCTAATGCGGGGTGCTTCTAGCATTTAAACTCAGCTAAGTGGGAAGACCTAAGGCATACTACCTGATTATCCATGGAATGATTACTGCTTCCATGCCAAGACCCCCTCTTTGTGCAGAGCGCATAACTGAGGTCATAGCCCTCTGGCATGGAGGCGTAACATTCCACACACTTTTTCTAATACTAAAGCCCGTCAACCTTGGTTTAACTCTGCTTTTTCTCATGCTGTCCGAGATAGAGGGGGCTCCAAAAGGACCCAACCCTCCATCTCCTAACTCTGCCCCTTTTTATTTCTGCCCCTAATCATGCCAATCTTACTTCAATTTCAAAAACCCTTTTATTCATAGAAAATTAAAAAACTTTTTAAACAAATTCCCCTTGTACTTCTGCATCAACAAATAACTCTCTACATTTTTCTTTTCTCTTTTCCCCCCCTATCTTCCCAGATGGGTTTTACAGCTGTCTCATCTATTCTAAAGCTGACTTTCCTCAAACCTTTTTCTAAAAATCCCTCTGTTGTTTAAAGGGGTTGTTCCTTTCCTCCCCTCTGCTATATTTCCTGTTTAGATCCTTCGTAAGGTGTTTTTTTTTGCCCTTTTTTGGGCCCAGATCCCCGGAAAGGGTCCCGGGCCTGACGGGTCCCCCCCTATTGTNGCGAGGTAAAATGTGGGGTTGGGAACTCTCTTGTCTTTGTCATTACTGATTGAAAACGTCCAATATATCTCTGATCTGAATTTCAACTTGTAATTGATATATACAGATTTCCGTGATAAAGGCTACACTTGGCACTTTTTTTTATCAACGTTATTGCCGTATTTTATGTATTAAAACATTCCCACTTGGTGTTATGAGATCAGCCTTTATGGATGAATCTCGTCACCACGCTCAGCGCATTGTCAATCACGAGGCAGCAAGGTTTGTGGAGAGAAATATTCCGGTCACGTTCATCACACCTGAATGTTACCTCAATGTTACCTCAATGTTACTATTACTACTACTACTACTACTACTACTACTACTACTACTACTACTACTACTACTACTACTATACTACTACTATTACTACCATTACTACTACTACTACTACTACTACTACTACTACTACTACTACTACTACTACTACTACTATTACTACTACTACTATTAATACTACTACTACTACTTCTACTACTACTACTACTACTACTACTACTACTACTACTACTACTACTACTACTACTACTACTACTACTAACTACTACTATTACTAGTACTACTACTACTACTACTACTACTACTACTACTACTACTACTACTACTACTACTACTACTATCGATCACACACCTTTCTGTCTATATGCTATCAGAAGTACCCAGTCATTACCACTCATTCATATTATACTAAACTGGCACACGTTCCCTTAACTATAAAGGTTAAAAAGGGAAGTGCTTAAAATTTTTGCAGTAAAAAATAACATAGAGATAAATAAATAAATAAATGAAATTAACGGTTAAAAAAGGAATGTGCTCAAAATGTCTAGTTAAAAATTTCTTTAATAATGTCTCTAACACTCTTTGATAATCTCACTTCAGCTCTTCATTGTTTCCTTTACTGAACTCAAACATTTTTACGTCTTTCAGAAGGTAACCATCACCACACTTCCGCGCCTCATGATCTCTAAAAACAAGCCTCCCCAACACACACTCTGATCCTTTCACTGAGTTTTCACACACTCCATTACAGCCAAATTGGCCCCGCAGGTCAGCCAATGCGATCACCTCGTCTACTTAATTAACGCCAGGCCACGCTCGTAAATTGACAGCGTATTATTTCAGTAAAATACTGAGCTACTAACTTAACTCTAATCTTCACCGTGTTGTTGCGACGCCCTAGAGACGACTAGCGTCCCTTCCCCCTTCCCCCCTGCTTCCCCCTCCTACCTCTTGCTTCCCCCTATTCCCCTCACCTCCCCTCCTTCCCCCAACCCTTCCCCCAACCGCCCTCTTCCCCCTACAGCCCCCTTTCCCCCTGCTTATTCCTTCCCCCAACCCCCCTCTTCCACCTACAGCCCCCTTTACCACTGCTTCTTCCTTCTCCCAACCACCCTCTTCCCCCTACACCCCTCTTCCCCCCTGCTTCCCCCTTTCCCCCTCACTTCCCCTCCGTCCCCCTACAGCCCCCCTAACCCCCACCACACCCTCCCCTCATCCCTGGCAGACCCTAATTCAAGCGAGGTGAAAATAATTCTACTCAGTGTTTTTTTAAGCCATGTAGTTGCGTTTATTCTATTCTTTTGGTCGTGTTTTTACTTTCCAACGTTGGTAAGTAATCACGCTTTTGTCTTAATGTAATCGAGGTAATCAATTTAAACGATGCAATATATTGGAGTTAATGTTTTAGGTCTTTTTAGTGCTTCTCTTTATATATCTTTTATTATTTTATTTCGCTAAAAGACTGCGGTCATATGAGCTTCGTAATGTAAGTGGTGTGGTAGTTTTAGACAGTGTTGCCGCGGCGGCTGCGTATGAGGAGGAATTTTCTCTCTCTCGCTCTTCACATTTATACCACAGAGGGTGGTTCCGAGAGCCTCTTAATATGAGTGCAGTAATGCTTATTTAAATTTTTTCACACACACACACACACACACACACACACACACACACACACACACACACACACACACACACACACACACACACACACACACACACACACACACACACACACACACAAACACACACACACACACACACACACACACACATACACACACACACACATGTTGTTAGTGAGTCGTTAGTGCCCATTTATAGGAAATCGGTTGGGATAGCCGATGTCCCGTTATTGTGGAGGAAAGGAAATGTAGTCCTCATATTTAAGAATGGAGACAGAGGACTAAAGTCAAATGATCGACCCGTTAGTCTTTTTTTTTTTTTTTTTTTTTTTTACATTGTGCCTATAGCGCTTGTAGGCAGTGGTGACCCAGGGCTCGGATGGTAGGCTCTGGAGGTTCACTTGAGGGCTCTGATGGTTGGTCCTCGCCCGTGGTGGCGCAGGCAGGATTCTTCAGAAGTTTAACGTCAGTGGTAGGTAAATTATTGGAATCTATTATTGCAAAAAACATTAGAGAGCACTTAGATAAACATAGTTTGATCAATGATTCACAACATGGATTCACCAAGGGTAGGTCATGTCTCACCAAGTTATTGAGTTTTTATAGGAAAGTTTATGAGACGGCAGATAATGATAAGGATTATGATATAATATACCTGGACTTTAGTAAGGCATTCGACAAAGTACCACACGAGCGAATCTTAAATAAGGTTAAGGCTAATGGAATAGATGGGAAGGTTCTTCGCGGGATCAGAGCTTGGCTAAGTAATAGGCAACAAAAGGTTACAATTTATGGTTCAAAATCTGAATGGGGACAGGTGATAAGTGGAGTTCCACAAGGGTCTGTTTTGGGTCCATTACCATTTTTGATTTACATCAACGACTTGGATAGTGGGATTAGCAGTGATATCAACAAGTTTGCTGATAATACTAAAGTAGGAAGGATTATTGGATCACACTCTGATGTAAACATATAGCAGGGAGACTTAGATAAACTTAATGAGTGGGTAGTCAGATCGCAGATGGAATTTAATATTGATAAGTGCAGTGTTATGAATGTTGGTAGAAAAAAACCTGGTAATAGATACACCATACGCAAGAAAAGATCAGAAGGTGAAAAAGATCTTGGAGTGAGGGTGAACCCAGACCTCCGACCTAGGAAACAGTGTATTGAGGCTAGAAATAGAGCTATAGAGTATTAGGATACATTACCAGAAGTGTTAAAAGTAGAAGACCAGAAGTTATTCTAAAGCTTTAACTGGCTCTAGTCAGACCTCACCTAGACTATGCGGCTCAGTTTTGGTCTCCATATTACAGGATGGATATAGCCTTGTTGAAATCAATGCAGAGAAGGATGACCAAAATTATACAAGGGATGCGTTACTTTAGTAATGAGAAGATATTGAAGTTATTATAGTTACACTCACTCGAGAGACGTAGAGTAAGGGACGACCTGATAGAAATTTTTAAGTGAATAAAGGGATATAATAAAGGAGAGGTTGGAAAAGTTCTTAAGGCTATTAACCAGGGTAGAGCAAGAAGTAACGGATTCAAGCTGGAAGGTCGTCGATCTAGAAAGGAAATAGGGAATAACTGGTTTACAAATAGGGTGGTGAATGGTTGGAATGGACTCAGTAGACAGGTAGTTAGTGTGGAGTCATTGGGGAGTTTTAAAAAGGGGGTGGATACACAGTGGATAGGTTCATGGATGGGGATGGAAGGTGGATGTAGGTAGTGTTAGGTGACAGGAACTACCACGTGTAGGTCTCGCGGCCTCTTGGAGCTACCTTATTTTCTTATGTTCTTATGTTCACACACATACACACACACACACACACACACACACACACACACACACACACAACAGACACACACACACACACATACGCACACACACACACACACACACACACACCACACACACATACACACACACTTTCCATCTTCCTCTCTCTCTCCTCTCTTCCTCGTCCTCTCTCTCTCTCTCTCTCTCTCTCTCTCTCTCTCTCTCTCTCTCTCTCTCTCTCCTCTCTCTCTCTCTCTCTCTCTCTCTTCTCTCTTTCTCTTTCTCTTCTCTCTCTCTCTCTCCTCTCTGTCTCTCTATCTCTCTCTATCTCTCTCTCTCTCTCTCTCTCTCTCTCTCTCTCTCTCTCTCCTCTCTCTCTCTCTCTCTCTCTCTCTCTCTCTCTCTCCTCTCTCTCTCTCTCTCTCTCTCTCTCCTCTCTCTCTCTCTCTCTCTCTCTCTCATTATATATTTGAAGAAGGGTAATGTAACAGATGCATGAGAGGGAGGGAATTACAGTTGTGAGAGCCTTGATCAAAGTCAAGTATCGAGTTCGAAATGCCAGTCGAGAGGGTGAAGGTTTATAATTACCTCTGATTCACCATTCACCTCTACCTTTTACCTCTTCATTTGATAACATGATTTTTTTTTTCATTTCCCTATTTCTTCCTTCATCCTCTTTTTCTCTTCTTTTATCCTTCTTTCGCTAATCTAAATTTCAATCTGGATTCCTAGTCTATTAAATACCTTCTTCCTCCCCTTTATTGCATCTCTCTCTCTCTCTCTCTCTCTCTCTCTCTCTCTCTCTCTCTCTCTCTTCCCCCTCTCTCTCTCTCTCTCCTCTCTCTCTCTCTCTCTCTCTCTCTCCTCTCTCTTCTGTCTCTCTCTCTCTGTCTCTCTGTCTGTCTGTCTGTCTGCTCTGTCTGTCTCTTCTCTTCTGTCTCTGTCTCTCTTCTCTTCTTCTCTCTCTCTTCTCTCTCTCTCTCTCTCTCTCTCTCTCTCTCTCTCTCCTCTCTCTCTCTCTCTCTCTCTCTCTCTCTCTCTCTCTCTCTCTCTCCTCGTCTCTCTCCTCTCTCTCTCTCTCTCTCTCTCTCTCTCTCTCTCTCTCTCTCTCTCTCTCTCTCTCTCTCTCTCTCCTCCTCTCTCTCTCCTCTCTCTCTCTCTTCTCTCTCTCACCCGTCAGGGTGTCTCGTTTATTAAAGCTGTGGGCTCGCGTGCAGCGTCCCTGCATTTGGTCAGCGGTTCGAGCCCACCAGGTTCGTCCTGGCGTGGTGGAGCCTTGTATAGTCAATAAACTTGTAGCTGGTACTAGCAAAGTGTCTAGATAGGATCAAAGTATCTTATTTTTTCTCTCTCTCTCTCTCTCTCTCTCTCTCTCTCTCTCTCTCTCTCTCTCTCTCTCTCTCTCTCTCTCTCTCTCTCTCTCTCTCTCTCTCTCTCTCTCTCTCTCTCTCTCTCTCTCTCTCTCTCTCTCTCTCTCTCTCTCTCTCTCCTCTCTCTCTCTCTCTCTCTCTCTCTCTCTCTCTCCCTCTCTCTCTCTTTCTTAAGCACCCTACCGTGATACACCTTGTCGACATTGCTTAAACCTCAAAAAAACATACCTTCTCTTCTTCTTCCTCCTCCTCCTCCTCCTCCTCAGTAGTAGCATCACTTAAACCCCTTTCTTTCCCCACAGCAACGCTGGGTCACATTCCGTTTCCGCAAATAATAATCAAAGTAACTTAATCAAGCGCCCTGGTACAGTGGACCCTAGACACCCTGCCGGTACACCCTCATGCAAGGTTACCAAAACTATTAAAGAACTTAATTTACTCTACACAAATGCCAGAAGCATTATTTTAAAGCGTAACGAACTATTAGCATACGTTGTTGCCGAAACGCCAGATATCGTTAGTATCACTGGGAGTTGGTTCAACACAAAAGATAAACATTTATTTGCTGAAATCGCCATTCCAGGCTATAAGACATTCCTAAATGTCGTACGCATAAAGCTGGTGGAGGTGTCATTCTTTACATTAAAGATAATTTGCAAGCAATCGAAATCGATAAAGTAAATAAAGATCATTATGACTCAGTCTACGCAAAGATTAAGCTAAACGGTAAATTGCTAGCTATTTGGACAATATATCGTCCTCCCAAATCTAATGCGGAAGTCGATTGCCTCCTCTATGACGAGATAAAGTCAGTTGTCAACAATAATAACGATACAATTATATGTGGAGATTTTAACCTACCTCGTATAAACTGGAATAATAATTCTGCTGATACAGAAGGTATGCGATTGCTTGATATGGTAAACGAAGTATATCTAAATCAGGTGGTTCGTGAGCCTACAAAGGATAATAGTATCCTAGATCTAGTTTTCACTACCGACATTGATCTCATTGATTACTGCGATATAGGTGAACATTTGGCAAACAGTAATCACAGGTTAATCAGATGCAGCATTAATTGCAATGTAGACATCACAGAAAATCGGTTATTAGTTCCCAATTATAATAAAGCAGATTTCACGAAGATCAACAGCGTACTAAGCGAAATTGATTGGGTTGACCTACTAAACGGTAATAACACCGAAAACATGTGTAATTTATTCACAAATAAACTCCAATCGGTGGTTGAAAAACATGTTCCCATGATAAGAAAACGTCTGAATAACATAAACAGACCCAGTTGGATGACTAATGAGATGCAACATATCATTGGCACTAAGCGCCGAGCGTACAAAGTTTACAAATGATCAAATGCGGACTGCGATTCTAGAGAATACAATGACGTAAAACGTCGTTGCAAAGGAATAATAAAGACTAAAAAGCGCGAGTATGAAGAAAAAATTGCAAAGGAATCCAAATCAAACCCGAAAAGGTTTTTTGAATACGTTCGAAGTAAGAAAAACGTCAAAACAAGTATTGGGCCACTGAAAGATATGAATAACATCTTGATAAATGATAATAAGAGCATGGCATGCGTACTCAATGACTACTTTAATGCGGTATTTATTAAAGAAGACGAAGCTCCATTACCAGAACCAGTAAACATGTATGCGGGACTCGAAAGTGATAGATTGGAAATAGGAGAGATAACAGTAGACGAAATATCAAAGTATTTGCAGAAACTTGACCCAGCAAAATCCGGAGGGGTGGACGAAATTTCGCCGCGATTAATTCGCGAATGTCACAGTCAGCTTTCGCTCCCATTAAAGATTATTCTCAATAAATCGCTAATTGACAAAAATGTTCCTGGTATGTGGAAATTTGCTAATGTTACACCGATATTCAAGAAAGGGAGCAAGAGCCTCACAAGTAATTATCGCCCAATTAGTCTAACGTCTGTGATTGTTAAACTATTTGAGAAAATATTGCGGGATAAAATAGTGTCTTTTCTCGATGAAAATATCTCAATACTAAACTCCCAGCATGGATTTCGAAATAAGTGATCCTGCTTAACAAACCTACTTGATTTTTTTAATGTTATTTATTCAAACTGGGACGCTAACATCTCCTCGGATGTAATATACCTTGATTTTCAGAAAGCCTTCGATACAGTTTCCCATAAGCGACTGTTGACCAAGCTAAGGGCACATGGATTAGGAGAGCAATTATGTTCATGGATTGGCGATTGGCTTTCAAATCGTAAACAACGGGTAGTAATAAATGGCGAGGCATCTGATTGGTTAGATGTTACTAGTGGGGTGCCTCAGGGCTCGGTCTTGGGTCCTACTCTTTTTCTGATATATATCAACGATCTGGACTGCGGACTTGTATCTAAAATATCGAAATTTGCAGATGACACCAAATTAGGCGGTAAAGTATATACTAGACAAAAACTGCGAACTCATACAAAGTGATCTCGACAAAATATCAGATGGGAGTGATAAATTGCTATTAAAATTGAATTCCGATAAATGTAAAGTAATGCATTTAGGCAACGATAACCTCAAATATAACTATCAAATGCAAAATAAATCGTTAACTGAAGTACAGCAGGAAAAGGATTTAGGTGTCATCATCAGTAATGATCTGTAAACCAGTCTGCATTGCCTAGCTGCCAGTAAAAAGGCATATATGATGTTGGGCTTTATTAAACGCAACTTTGAAAATAAAACTCCGAAAGTAATGACACAATTATACACGTCCTTGGTTAGGCCGCACTTGGAATATGCCGTTCAATTTTGGTCGCCCTGTTTCGTAAAAGATCAAGCCAAATTGAAATCAGTGCAAAGAAGAGCAACCAAACAAATTCCATCTCTGCGAAATTCATCTTATGAAGAGAGACTGCGGAAACTTAATATGTTTTCCTTAAAAGATCGTAGAATCCGTGGGGACTTGATAGAAACCCTTAAGATCCTAAAAGGATTTGATGTCATTAATTTCGAGCTTTCAACTCAAGTGACAACAAGAAATAATGGTTTAAAACTAAACAGTCAACTTTGCATCACCGATCTCCGTAAAAATTATTTCAATGTTAGAGTCGTTGATCGATGGAACAAGTTACCAGAAAACTTTGTCGAAGCCAGCACAACAAATACATTTAAAAACAGACTTGACGCGCACTGTAAAGTAAATGGGTATTGTTAGTGACCTGCGAATTCATATCTAGTCCCCCGTATCGATTAGTTGTAGTGGTAGTGGTAGTTGTAGTTAGTATATTTCATATCCTATCATTCTGCACTACGAAACTTCCATGTTCCTATCTTCTTTAGGGACATGGAATCATTTTACAACTGTTTTCTTACAAGTAGTTGATAGTTAGTAGTATGTAGTTCAGCAGATACCCTCGTCATGGACCAATAGGTCTCCTGGTGTCTGTTATTCCTATGTAATCCTATATAATCCTATGTAATCATCTTCCTCCTCCTCCTCCTCCTCCTCCTCCTCCTCCTCCTCCTTAATCCATGGGCTGCTCTTATCAAAATACAGTTTTTGACAGTTTCATTTCGCTATCTCCTCAAGGATTCTCTCTCTCTCTCGCTCGCAATCGCTCTCGCTCTCGCTCTCGCTCTCGCTCTCGCTCTCGCTCTCGCTCTCGCTCGCTCTCTCTCTCTCTCTCTCTCTCTCTCTCTCTCTCCTCTCTCTCCTCTCTCTCTCTCTCTCTCTCTCTCCCGCTCTCTTTCTCTCTCTCTCCTCTTCTCTCTCTCTCTCTCTCTCCTCTCTCTCTCTCTCTCTCTCTCTCTCTCTCTCTCTCTCTCTCTCTCTCTCTCTCTCTCTCTCTCTCTCTCTCTCTCTCTCTCTCTCTCTCTCTCTCTCTCTCTCTCTCTCTCTCTTTCTCTCTGACTCTGTCATATCATTTTACTCAAGAAATTTGTAAGTAAATTCAGCTTTGCATCGCGAGGTTGGAGTTTCACGAGTGTGTTTAACAAGACAGGGGATGAATGTGCGTCAGTGGTGTGTTAGTGCGGGCTTGTGAGTCGTCGAGGCCACACAGGGAGGCTCCAGGGGGGGATGGCGGGGGGGTGTCGATCTCACGAGAACCTCCAAACGTGGCCCAAATACTTTCTTGTTTTCTCAATATCGGCGGGCAAACAACATGAGAGTATTGGATTTACTCTTCACTTTTTTTACACAATACATTTTTTTTTTACACCGTAAGAGATTGACCATGGCGAAATAAAAGGAAAATTAATAGGTAAAAGCTCGCTATCTGCCATTCGCTAAAATGAAGAAATATAACCAGTAAGATAATGTCAATAAACAACATGTAATACTGTGTCGCCCACAATGAGTGTGTGCTCCACAGTCCTGGTTATTCTGCTGCCACCACCCACATTAAGTGGGAAAAAAAAAAAAAAAAAAAAAAGAAGTAAGAAAATATGTAAGTACTGGTTGGATCTGAATGACAACGCGTTAATATATTTCTAATTGAAATATATTTATCTCTTTACTGTATTACTTCCCAACTTGTGTACATTCACAAATCGCCTTAATTCTAAGTATTCCTATTTCCTAACGATACGCACACGTAGTGCTCAAGTCGTTATTCTATCCTAATGTAGTCTATCACTGGTAACTTCCTTCGCACTGTTACCCCACTAACGATACGCACACTTCTTAACCTAACATCTTACTTAATAAAAATACTTCATCCTATTCTACCAGGGAAACAGACTTAATTCTACACTCTCCGCCACACTTCAATAATTTATCCGCCACACTTATCTCTCCGGGCGATAGGAACACGAGAGTCTATATTGCGTGGTGGGTGTCATGTTGGGAGAGCCGTGGGTGTGTGGCTGTCCCACACAGCGCCACTGGTAGGGCACCGCCACTACCACAGCCACAACAGGGCTACCGCCGCCATCACCTCCACCTCTATTCACTGCTACCTCGGGACCAGCCAACAGGGCTGCCGCCGCCATCACCTCCATCTCCACTCCTGCCTTGGGACCCTGGATAACATATTCCATTAGTCCTTATGTAGCCACAAATAACCCACGAATCACACCTACATCTCTAGCCAACAAATATTTTATAACATACCTTTGCAAGGGAGGATAAGGTCGCCTCCCAGTGGCCTTACCCACTGGGAGTCTGTCTGCTACTGTCTGCTAAACTGACACGCACCCCCCTTCTCACTTCGCTTTGATACGTGACTAACTACTACTGGTTTAAAATATAACCCTCTCTTACTAACTAGTGATTCAGGACTGAGGAGTGGAGGAAAATTACTCGTTTTGATGATTGATAATTATAAGTTACTTCACCCCTTTCCCTATTAACGTAATTTCCCGCGTTACATGGCTTCTTCCCCTCCTAAAAAAAATTCCTTATTCATCTGTCCTTCATCAAGCATCCTACCAGATATCTAACTAAATATTAAAAAAAAAAAATACCATATAGATCACACAAAATTTCATATAAATTCACATTGGATCTTCTATCACCCACAAACAAATATTCTCCTTCCGCACAATCCAATTCTTCCAATGAAATTTACAACAAAATGAGATAGGATGTATTCTTAACTTTTCACTTCCCTCACCAAGAGCAGATTTAACCAGTTTGGGGAATACATAACTAATGTAACGACTTCACTCCCTTGAAATGAGAACCTTCTCACTTCCTCTCTTATTTGTCAAGGCCGAAGCCCTAGAGAGTTGCGACTGGACTCGTCCCTCTAGTCTGCAATGGTTATTTTCTTTTACCCCACTAATCCTAGGCGTAGGAGCGTAGGGAGAAATCACGACCGGATTTACTCCATACCCTCAATACTTGGGATAAGGCTCACCTCCTTCTTGAGGCATACATACTCCTGCGTCTATCACCCATCGTGCGAAGCTCAGAGCCAAGCACATCCTTGGGTCTAACGACATCCTTTGCGGGTTTAGTGTTCAGTGCAATCTGTGTGCACCCTGTAAAGCAAGAATTTCTAACCTTTACATTCTTTCTAGGGGACCTTCATCTCTCTCTCTTTCTCTCTCTCACGAGAGAAAGTGATGAAAGTTAATCTCTATCTCAATAGAGATTAACACTTCTGTCATTATAATAATCACGTATCTCTTCACTGGCCTCCTCTCTGAAGATGGTGTTAGTGTACAAGTTCCTCCTCCATTACTACCACTCTAAAGCAAATTTTCTAAGGTGGCTATTATACTGCCACGACAACCCGCAAAAGTTGCTTACTTGTAAGGCGTCTTGTTCTACATGAGCTGTTACCTCTATCCTAACACTAATCTAACCGTAAGGTACGGCAACCTAACCTTGCCGTACCTTTTACATGTTTGGCGTCGATTATAAACTCCCTACTGGCTCGCTCTCACGAACACGGAAAAACCCATCACTGATGAAAGACACGAAGACAGAGTCTACACCAGGCAGGCGGGCGGGGCGGGCGCAGTAGGGAATGGTGTCGAGTGTGTCGCAGCGGCCGCCGCTTGCCGCTGCCGCATTTTCCACTTACTACTATACTTTGTACATTCCACCCATTCGTCATCCATCCAACTCCACTCGACACCATTATCCACATACATCCTTATCGTTCCACACTGCACCCACACGTGGATGTAGTGTCACATCACCCACATCCACACTACCTTCACGCATCCTACATCACCCACAAACACACTGCATACGCGCTACCCACATCACCTTCATTGTCAACAGCGGGTCTGAGGTGTGCGTGTTTCATGACGCACCCTTTCACTACTCTGCTTCGGCTTGTTCCAGGCCATCACTATACTGTCTTTATCAGTGTTTATATGTGGTCGTCAGAGCGACAACCACGTAAGCGCCATCGCAGTCAAAATCACGTTATTGACACCTTAGAGTAGAGGTACTCATGATCTATTTGGCGTTAATTTATTGTTGGGTATTACCTATGTTCATATGTGTTACATTTGATTTTAAAGGGCAGAGCTTTCCGCGCGGGAACTTGGAGGAATTTGAGTGAGTCACCGGCGCTCAGCCAACCACAGTGTCACTTTCATTTTCATTGGAATGAAATCGAATAATATTGCGGTACTTACACCGTGTTGGCAAGGTTCTAGCTAATGGGAAGGTCGGATTACCCTTTCCTCCTCCCCCGCTCTCCTGCCTTCCCGCTCTCTCTGCCTCAGCTGAGAGTGAGACAACCAAAAACACGGATTTCAGTCTACGCGTTGGCAGCATAATTACTCGCATATTATCTTCACTTAAGTACATCTCTTAACCATATCACTTGCAAGTCTTTATGGAGTCATGGAAATAATAATGATCATGATAATGATAACTTAGATAAGGTTGGGAACAGCGGCGTCACCAGGAAAAAAAATTTGGGGGGGCTTTAGCCCCGGGGTGGTGATGGGCGAGCACAGCGAGCCTATCCAGCTGGGGGGTCGGGGGGTAATTTTGAAAATTAATCAGTTCCAGGGTAATTTTGAGGCCAAAAAAAGAGAAGAAAGTGGAATTAAGCTTTAATTGCATGACACATAAATTAATAGAGTTATACCATGCATCATACCATATTAACTAAATTTGATCATTTGAAAAAAAAATGTATTCTGTTTATACAAAATAATAAAATTGCCATTTTTCTCTCTCCACTAACAAACACAAAGGAATTGCACAATGTATGTTTGTGGTTTGTTTCTCAGTAAGGTTTTATCTTGATAATGAAAAAATAAAATAAATATAAACTTACAATATATTCAAGGTATTTCCCTTATTGCACAAAAACAGGTACATGGGATACTGTAGTTAAACAGAATAAAGTACATGATCATGATAAAGTAACTAAAAGCCGATTTAACCTGCCTCCCACTGCCTTACCCTGGCACCCACTGCCTTAACCTGCATATACCACTGTGTTAACCTGCCTCCCGTCCTGTGTTACCCTGCCTCCCACTGCCTTACCCTGGCTCCCACTGCCTTAACCTGCCTCCCATCCCGTGTTAACCTGCCTCCCGTCCTGTGTTAACCTGCCTCCCGTCCTGTGTTACCCTGCCACCCACTGCCTTACCCTGGCTCCCACTGCCTTAACCTGCTTCCCATCCTGTGTTAACCTGCCTCCCGTCCTGTGTTACCCTGCCTCCCACTGCCTTAACCTGCCTCCCACTGCCTTAACCTGCCTCCCACTGCCTTAACCTGCCTCCCACTGTGTTAACCTGCCTCCCGTCCTGTGTTGCCCTGCCTCCCACTGCCTTACCCGCCTTAATTCTAAGTATTCCTATTCCCTAACGATATGCACACGTAGTGCTCAAGTCGTTATTCTATCCTAATGTAGTCTATCACTGGTAACTTCCTTCGCACTGTTACCCCACTAACGATACGCACACTTCTTAAGCTAACATCTTATTTAATAAACATACTTCATCCTATTCTACCAGAGAAACAGACTTCATTCTACACTCTCCGCCACACTTCAATCATTTATCCGCCACACTTATCTCTCCGGGCGATAGGAACACGAGAGTCTATAGTGCGTGGTGGATGTCATGTTGGGAGAGCCGTGGGTGTGTGGCTGTCCCACACAGCGCCACTGGTAGGGCACCGCCACTACCACAGCCACAACAGGGCTACCGCCGCCATCACCTCCACCTCTATTCACTGCTACCTCGGGACCAGCCAACAGGGCTGCCGCCGCCATCACCTCCATCTCCACTCCTGCCTTGGGACCCTGGATAACATATTCCATTAGTCCTTATGTAACCACAAATAACCCATGAATCACATCTGCATCTCTAGCCAACAAATATTTTATAACATACCTTTACAAGGGAGGATAAGGTCACCTCCCAGTGGCCTTACCCACTGGGAGTCTGTCTGCTACTGTCTGCTAAACTGACACGCACCCCCCTTCTCACTTCTCTTTGATACGTGGCTAACTACTCCTGGTTTAAAATATAACCCTCTCCTACTAACTAGTGATTCAGGACTGAGGAGTGGAGGAAAATTACTCGTTTTGATGATTGATAATTATAAGTTACTTCACCCCTTCCCTAATCAAAGTAATTTCCCGCGTTACATTACTAAGTGAAATCCATTATTGTTAATAATATTTTCTGTTAATCATGTTACGATCAGAGTGATGGGTAAATTTTTAAGTGAATCAGGAATGACAAAGTAAATAATTCATCACATAGCAATCTTGTGAGTCCCCAAAAGGATCGGGATTAGATTAAAACTACAAACTAAATAGGATTAGAAATGGCATTCATGAACTTCCAACAAAGAGACAAACAACACAAGAATTCCACTCCGCCCCAAATAAAGTTCCTGGAATTAAAAGGACTCGTGAACGCTCCATTAATGTTATTGCTCAGAACCCGATCGCAATTACTGCCCCGCGCCCCGTGTGTACCAGGCGGCGCCCGTGAACCGATAACTCCTACGGCGGAAAGACGTGACAGGGGAACCGTGGACTCCTGACGGAGGAACGACGTGACAGGGGAACCGTAGACTCCTGACGGGGGAAAGACGTGACAAGAGAACCGAAGACTCCTGACGGGGGAAAGACGTGACAGGAGAACCGTGGACTCCTGACGGGGGAAAGACGTGACAGGGGAACCAAAGACTCCTGACGGGAGAAAGACGTGACAGGGGAACCGAAGACTCCTGACGGGGGAAAGACGTGACAGGGGAACCGAAGACTCCTGACAGGGGAAAGACGTGACAGGGGAACCGATAACTTCAATATTATTTGCTTCCACTCACTTCCTCATTAATATTTTATTAAAGACACCTGCAAAAATTTTCAAATAATCCCTATAGATATCTAAGTATTGTGTCTTGCTTATAATTCTTTACATTGAGCTGAAATTGTATTACACGTATCGTTTATATGATTTATTAGAAGTTTCATGAATATAATGCCATATAGTTTTTGAAAATTATCAATACCTAGTTTTCATTGAGAAATATGTATATATAAGAACTCATAAATGGTATTACTTGTTATTTCTACAGTATTCTTTACTTTTTCTGGTAATAGTTTTGACTCCACCTGTATTCATTAACCTTACTCCTCATAATTCCACTGAACACTCAGGTACAACATGTATCAGACAGGTAAATGAGTTAGTATGTCCCCTCCTCACCTTCATTAATATTACAATCTGATAAATATATGACCTAATTAGCAAGGAATAATTAGCAGTTTTTAATTAATTTCCCACGTGAGATGATTAATAAATGACAAACAAGCCTGGCAACCCATAATTAAGTTATCCTTATATCTATATTGTTTGTTTTTCAATGCTTTTCCTTTCCTTATATCTTCTTTCATCTGCCTCTCTTCTTTGTTTTTATTTATTCCTTTCTTTCTTATCTCGTTTCTTTCTCCTGTATTTTTTTCAGTAATTAGCTTTTGGTGTTAATGTATCACCTTTGTCGGTGATGACTCCGTTTTGTTTTGAAGTTTTCATTAGCAACCCTTTACTTTTGGTTTTTTTTTTTCTCTCCTCTCTCTCTCCTCTCTCTCTCTCTCTCTCTTTTTCTCTCTCTCTCTCCTCTCCTCTCTCTTTTCCTCTCTCTCTTCTCTCTTCTTCTCCTCTCTCTCTCTCTCTCTCTCTCTTTTTGTCACCCCAGTTATTTTTTGAGTAATTTTCTTAGTCTTTTTTTTTCCATCGCTCTTCCTCATGCCTTTCCCCTCCCTCCCCCCCCTCCCCCTTTTGACCACCCCCTTTAATTTATCCCTGTCCCAAGGAAAAGGAAAGGAAAAAAGAGAGGAAAGAGAGGAGAGAGGGGAGAGAGAGAGAGAGAGAGAGAGAGAGAGAGAAGAGGGAGAGGGGAGAGAGGAGAGAGAGAGAGAGAGAGAGAGAGGGGAGAGAGAGAGAGAGGGGGAAAGAGAAAGAGAGAAGAGGTATATAGACACCCAACAAAGATAAATGTTTTTCAATAAAAACAATTTACAAATATTTTCCCGGATTACAAAAAAAATAAAAGGAATATTTTCATAGTTCTAATTTTCCTAAAAAACTCTCTCTCTCTCTCCTTCTCTCTTTCTCTTTTCCTCTCTCTCTCTCTCTCTTCTCTCTCTCTCTCTCTCTCTCTCTCTCTCCTCTCTTTCTCTCTCTTTCCCCTCCTCTCTCTCTCTCTCTCTCTCTTCTCTCTCTCTCTCTCCTCTCTTTTTTTCCCTTTTCTCCTCTCTCTCTCTCTCCCCCCTCCCCCCCCTCTTCCCCTTTCCCCTTCCTCTCTCTCTCTCTCTCCCCCCTTTCTCTCCTCTCTCTCTCGCCTCTTCTCTCCTTCTTTTTGCTCTCTCTCTTCTTTCCCCTTTTTTTTTTTTTTTTTTTACCTTATTTTATGGGTTTTTTACAGTCAGGATTTTCAGCTGGACTATAGAACTATCTTTGACTTTAAAGAATGGTAAAAACCAGTTTAACATAAACATGGGTTTACTATTCTAAATATCTATTCTCTAATTCACATTTCATACTAAGAATTTTACATTTACAGTTTTTACTATTTTAATTTACTTTTTATTTTTCAGTACTACTAATTTTATATGAAAATAGTAAAATTTAAGCGGGTTTTACGGGTTTTATAGTAGGTACACATATGGCGTTTTACCCAAGCGTTCACAACTTTTGAAGGTCTGGATGACGGGGTAGAGTGAAGTGTGTTGCGTACCATTGGGTTCTAAATTTTTGTGAAAGCCAAAGGGAAAGGGCGAAGAGGTCTCCGGGTCCTGGAAAAAGGGGGACGATCAGTTGATGGTCCCTGGTAGCGCGTTCGTTTGGGTTGGGGCCCCGGTGGTTTTTCCAGGGCTTCGGAGAGCGCCAGTGGGGAATGCGCTTGTGGTTTTGTAAACACGCACAGACCTGCCACGTCGCGACCTGCGCAAGGGGGCAGAGGGGGAGAAGCTGGTCCTGCAGAGCTCAGAGTTTAAACTTTGGGGCCCGGGCCTGTACCTTGTCAAGAAGGCTCAGGTACAAAGGGGGGGCAGGAAGCCCCCGGGAGGGGGGTGTACCCAAAAGGGAGCGGACTTGAGTGCATATAAGGTGGTGATCCCGGGGAGTCAAAAGGTGTGAAACACCCCGGACAGAGTAATTTTCCGGGGGCTTTCCTTGAAGGTTGGGATTGGTGGGGAAGGCAGGCGCATTACTTCCACCCCAAGTAGGGGAGTGGACGTCTCGGGGGCAGGGGCCCCCCCACCCAGTAGATGGTAGGATGGGAGTATCAGGAGGACTTTGTGTCGGGAAGAGCATCGCCGGGTTTTTCTCTGGGCGAGACCCATTTCCCATCGCCGACCCCAATGAGATGATTTTTTTTTTTTTTGGGGGACGATTTATGTGAGCGACAGTCGTGCGGGGATACAATGCGCGGGGGAAGTAAGGGTGGTCATCGGTATGATGTGCCTCGGGATGACTGGAGCAAGTTTTGAAAAAATACATTCCAAGGGAGAGGCCGAGCACCCTGCCTGTGGGACGCTGGCAAAGACGGTTTCCTTAGGTTGACGTCCACCCCCACTCTAAGAAATCTGTCCCGCAGGTAGTTTGTAGTAGGAGACAGATGCCGCGGACACCCAAACGTCATTTGGTGATGGGGCCCCGTTGCCACACCCTGTCAATGCCCCCAAAATGTCAAGGCAATGACGTATGTGCCCTTTTTTTGGGTAAAGACGTTTTATGCCAGGGGGACAGATGGAGCAAAGGTCGGCCGCGCCCTTTTTGCTCGGAAGCCAAAGTTTGATGTTAAAAAAGGTGGTGTGATGTGAAGAAAGACGATATCTGGGGAAATTTATAGCTTCCAGCGTTTTCCCAAAAAACTGAAAAAAGGGGAGATGGGCCTATAGTTCTTGGGGTCATTTTTTTTTCCTTTCTATGTATTGCCCCACTTGGCGCCTTCCACGGGTGGCCACCTTCCGTTGGGGGCAGTGCTGAAAGATGAAAGCAAGGGGCTTCCTAGCTGGAGGCCGGCGCTTGGGGATAAAGGTAATGTTGTCGGGGCCCCAAGGCCTTTTTTGGCGACCTGAACTAAGGTCGGCGAACTTCCACCAATTTAAAGTGGGGTTTAGAAGCTGCATTGGTGGGTGGGCACAGCTGGGATGGATCGGGGGGGTCAGGTACTGTCATTTTTTAAAAAAAATGTCGCGAGAAACCTCGGTTTTTTCCTTGTTTTTGGGTGGCCACGTGCCGCAGATTTTGAATAGGGGAGGTATGGTGTCGTCATTTGTCAGCCCCGTTGCTGTTAAGTTGGTCCCCTGATTTTTACCCACGAACGCCACCGCTTTGATTTTGAGGTCTTGCCAGGCCGTGAGCCCATTATTGGATTTTTTTCATTGCTGCACAAGGGCTGCTGTAGCACTCCTGTTAGGGTCGGTTGGAGGCGTGAGTAGAGCCCCAGGCACGATTTTTTCATCAGCAGCCACCCAAATTGGAAAACCAAACCAGGGCTATCAAGGGGTTGGGGCAGTGTAAGTCGGGTTTGGCACATATATCTTCGGGATTCAAGGAGTACGTGTGAATGTGTGTCCCTGGTATCTACACTTGACGAGAATGGGGGTCCAGGGTTTTTTTTTGCAGCTCGTCACATAGCCCGCCCCAGTGCTTTGCCCCACACCCAGTTGGTACGTGTGATGGGGGCTCCCTCGGGGCTGCAACCTGTATTTACTTGGGTCCCATGGTTGATGACCCCACAGCACCCAGGGGGAAAGGTGACGACACGTCTGGGAGTCACTGATGACAGGGTCCCCGTGATGAGCCGGAAATGGTTGGGGAAATCAACTTGGTTTTTTAAACCATACATGTGAGGAAAATCATCAAAGGATCTTGCAAATAGTGTTTGGTTTATGTCGCCTATGATGACAACGGCTCACAGGTGTTTGTTGCAACAGGCTCCAAGGGGAGTGTGCAATACTCAAAAGGCTCCCCCCCTGCCCGTGGGGGGTAGCACGCACACAGAGGATAGCGCGGATGGTGAGCCCTATTTTGAAAAAAATCTCTCCAGATGGGTTTTGGGGAGGACTTAATGGGTGAACCCACAGCCTTTTGAAAGGAGACAGCGAAAACCACCAAAGGCCCGGGGTGTCCTGTGGTCGAGCCAAACCTTTTTATATCCATTTTTTCGCGAAAGTTGTTGGGGTTTATTGTTGAGGGGGTCTCTCTGCCCCAACGAGGGCCGGGTTGTGAGGGGGCACGTGAGGTTAATCAGGTCCCCCTGTTTTTTTGGGGACCTCTGAATTGGGAATATTTATGGTGAGTGATCCCCGGACTTTCTGGCGACCATATTCCAGGCGGTTGACTATGGGTCGGGGGCTGGTGAGGTTTGATTGGGCAGGGTCAGGAGAACGGGTATGTTTTTGGGGTGGGGTTGTTGTTTGTGCTGAAACTGCAGCCCCGTTTTTGGGATATGGGTGAGGAAGGGGGAGTAGGAGAAGCAGGATGAGAAGCGGCGGGGTTGAACAAAAGGGGGGCGTTATTCTGTGCCCGATCGGTTTAGATCTTGTCAAAAAACCTTTTTTCCCCTTGCGTGATGCGAGTATAAAACCCTTTAAAAGAATGTCTGTACGAACCCAAAATGCACTTAATTTTCCTTTGGCAGTGTTTTCGAGGCCCCCTTTCGCCTGCATGTTGGGAGAAGGCTCTATTGGGTTTTGGTAGTGGGGCGAGATGGGGCAGTTACCTGAAGGAATTTTTGATTTGGCCTTTTTCTTTGATTTTGTCGTGTTGCCACGTGTTTTAAAGGGTTCTGGGGTTCTGGCACAGCGTCCCGGGCAACCCGAAGGCGGGATGGAGGGCTGGGGGGGAAGTAGCTTGGGGGTAGTACCGGGGGTTGGTAACTGGATGCCATGGCCGGGATCTAGTTCGGAGAAGCCCAAATTAGGAGCAGCCTGGGGAGCGCAGACGTAGTATAGCCAGGGTCGAGGCGGCTGTTGGGGCCAGAGGACGGTGTTGGTACCTTTAGTTTTTGAGGCTTGCCTAATCCCAATTTTCGTTTTTTTATTTGTTGCACTTTTTATCCACTCCTCGTCGGTTTTGGGTTTTGGTTTTTAAACGGTGGTAGCGACGACCTTACGTCGATTTTCAGCTTGATCTTTTGCACAGATGTATCAATGAAGTCCAGGACGGGAACAACAGCGTCCTCTAAACTGCCAGGGATGAGAGGGGGTCCGAATAATGATGATGTTTTTCTTCCCGGGGGTTCCCCTCTTAGGCCGGTACTCCACGAGCTTCCCCAGGGTCTAGGAGCAGGCTGCGTAGTCAGAGTCAGAAAAATTACCGAGGGATTGGAATTAGCAAAACCCCCGTGGAAGGGGCTACGGCTTTTGGAGACCACAGGGGCAGATTTCCGCAGCGACGCAAAGCGCTGCCTCCCGCACAAGCGTTTTTTTTTGAGCCGACACAGGTGGTTTTTGAACGATGTTGGGGATCAACAGTTTTTTCAGGGGAAAGTTCCGTGTTGGCGGTTTTTTTTCCGCAAACCGCACACCATCTAACAAACGGTATAGGAAACCCCGTGGGGGGTGCAAGATTTGGGGGGATCACATCTCCTTCAAATCCGGGGGAGGGGTGACGATGGCATCACGGGGGGATGGGGTGACGAGGTGGCAGTCCGGGTTGGGTGGTGCGACGAGGGGCAGTCACGGGTGGGGGGTGTGACGAGGTGGCGTCCGGGGGTGGTGTGCGAGGTGGCAGTCGGGGTGGTGGTTGACAGGTGGCAGCCGGGTGGTGGGGGGTGACGAGGTGCGTCACGGGGGGGTGGTGTGACGAGGGGCAGTCACGGGTGGGGTGTGCGAGGTGGGTCCGGGGGGAGGTGTGACGAGGTGGCAGTCACGGTGGAGGTGACGGGTGGCAGTCACGGGTGGTGGTGTGACGAGGTGGGAGCAAGGGTGGTGGTGAGACGAGTGGGGGAGTCGGGTGGGGGTGTAAGGGTTTGGGGTCACGGGTGGGGTGTGACGAGGTGGCAGCACGGGGGTGGGTGACGAGGGGCAGTCCCGGGGGGTGGTGTGACGAGGGGGGGCAGTCAGGGTGGTGGTGTGCGAGGTGGGGCACGGGGGGTGGTGTGACGAGGTGGCAGTTTACGGGTGGTGGGGTGACGAGGTTTTCACTGCGGTCCGGGGGGGGGTGTGAGGCTAAAATTAGGGTGGTGGGGTGGCGGGGGGTGACGGCAGTGGTGTTGTCAGACAAAAGGGGAGGGAGGGAGGGGGAAAAGGGGGAGGGAGTACTGTTCTGCAAAAGGGGGGGCCCAATGGTGTTTTTTCACCCAAGGGGTTTATTCTCTCTGCAGATCCTCCAGGAAGTTGGGGGGGATATTAGTAGAAATGGAGGAAAAAAAGGGAAAAAAAAATTGTAGCCATGATGAGAAATTTTAAAAAGGGGGGGGGATGGTTTTGGGGGGCGAGCGCGGGGGCACTGTATAGGGGTTTATAGGGCTATCGGGGGTTGACGGGACGTCTCGGGCGTGATTTGAAGGAGGAGGTGGGTTGACTTATTGGTTGAGTAAAAACCTCATTAACTGTCTTTTTGGGATTGTTTGTATAGATTTTTTTTTCCTCTGTGTGATCGAAGATCTTACCCAAGAGGTCTACTTGCGCAGTGAAGGGCCCGTTTTCCCAAGGAACTTTAATTTTTTTAGGGCTGAGAAACGTGACCGGTGGCGCGCGCGTAATCTCTCTCTCTCTCTCTTCACCCCCTTTTTTTTCCCCCTCTCTCTTCTCTCTTCCCTTTTCCCCTCCCCTCTCTCTCCTTTTTCTCTTTTTCCTCTCTCTCCTCTCTCTCCTCTCTCTCTCTCTCCTCTCTCTCTTTCTTTAGGTCTTCAGTATTCCTTCCACCAGAAACCTTTCACCCTTTCACCTTAGACCTTACACGTCTGTCGTGTTGAGTTTTTGAGAGAAAATATTCGTAAGCTGGAGTGAAAAGAGAGAGAGAGAAAAAAAGAAAAAAAAAGAAAGAAAGAAAGAAAAAAAGAAAGAAAGAAAGTAAGAAAGAATGAAAAGAAGAAAAGAAGAAAGAAATAAAGAAATAAAGAGAGCAAGAGAGAGAATGAAAGAAAGAGAGAGAATGCGTTAGAGGCAAATATGCGACAAAGGGAACGACAAGTGAATATCTACACACACTCACACACACACACACATACACACACACACACACACACACACACACACACACACACACACACACACACACACACACACACACACACACACACACACACACACACACACACACACACACACACACACACACACGCGCGCGAGCACAATTTTTCATCTATTTCTAATTTCATTTTTGTCTCATTTCCCTGACGTGGCGATAAATTATTGTTCTTCTCAATCCATTAACATCATTCACTACAAAATTTTGATCCTTTACTTAATTATCTTCAATATTTTACTAATGATCTTTGTGTTCACCCCTTGAGACCCGGAACGTAATTTGCATTATAATTTGGGTACCATTAGACGATTTGTAGTGAATATAAGCAATAATTTATAGATATGACCTGTTTAGTATCCTTGTCGACTAACTAATTTGGTATATTCAGTTACTTTTCGTAATTTTATGGCTCGACAATATAAACAATTTTATAGCAAAGGAAAGATCTGGGTGTGTTAATAACACTCGAAAGTTCTTACGATTCACGTAATAAGATGCTATTCAATCACAACCTTAGCAATAATTCCATAATTTTTTTTTGTTTACCAGTGAAAGGGATGAAAGAGTAAAGATAATGATTAACTCTAGCATTAGGAAGATGGACAGAATAGGTCATAACACCTGACTTGTTTATTAGACTGTTCCAAAAATGCCACAGTTCAGGTATTCCAATACGACCTTTACGAATTATTACCGTGCTGATCTGTTATTCATTCTACAAGAGGATAAAGACGGGGTTTGGATTGCGGCTTAACCTTTAGGGGAAAAAAGTTCTTTGTGGTTGGGTCTTGGC
>JACEEZ010009477.1:0-19779 GCA_016584305.1 Chionoecetes opilio | reverse complement strand
TGACATTTTTTTTAAGGGCGTGGACGCCCAGGCAAACTTTTTTAAAGAATGTAGAGATTTTTGACAATCATCAACAATTCAACAAGTAAATTACAATTACAATTACTAAATTTTAATATTTTCCAAAATTACAATTACAATTACAGCAAAGCTACCGTAGATAACAGTAAAGTCGCCACCTGCGTGAAGTCGCCAGGCCCCCAAAATATTACGAATTATAGCATAAACTACTGATTTTTTTTGTGCCACTGAAGATGTTACACAGTAGTTTATATCTACCCTGTTTCAGCGTTGTTTTTAATGCTTTGTATCTGCAAGTATAACTGTTGCGCATGTTTGCTTCTCACTTTTTTCTTCGCGCGATGACAACAGTAAACAGTAGCCTTTTCGGGCGGCAGGACCGACTTCCAGATCTTTCAAACTTGAATAGAATTTTATTTTCAGGGTTGGCAGAGGAATTTTTTTTAAAATCCAAGCATCTTCCGCAGCAAAATATATATAGAGCTTGTTTTACTTTACCTCTAATTCCCTAAAATTCCCCAGAGGGGCGACTCAACTGTTGGGTTAAAATACTAGCTGGCGATTTTACTGTAGTAGGTATATTTGATGTCGCCACCCCGGTTTTATTTTTGTCATTTGTTCATTTATAGCCCAAATATGACACAGATGAAGACACAAAATGACACAGACTTTCCAATAGACCTTCTAACTTTCCTGAAATCATGGATGTAGAAATGTAAGTATTAACGCCACCACACGTCTGTAAAAAACCAAAAACGTAGAACTGGCGACTTCACTGTTATCTACGGTAGTGTTAAATTTTACATATTCCAATTACATTTTTCATAGTATTAACTGAACTAATTGCTGATTTAATATATATATATATTATATATATTATTAAATCAGCATTAGTTCAGTTAATCTATGAAAACGTAATTGAAATATGAAATTGAAACTAGCTTTGCTGTAATTGTAATTGTAATTTGGAATATTAAAATTGAGTATGTAATTGTAATTGTAATTGTATTTAAAAAAAATCCATTCCTTGTAATTGTAATTGTTATTGTATTTGATAGTTGGATAAGTCGCGTAATTGTAATTGTAATTGACCCAAACCAATTATTACTCCAACCCCTGCTGGAGACTGGTATTAGCAGGGGTAGGAAGTCTCCAGGCTCGCTTATTATTGCTTGGTATGCTATGAAATATAATTGTTATAGGTGAATGTAGACATATAATCGCAATTTCAATAGGTAATATTCCCTATATATGAGTAAAGAGATGAAATACAAGCAAGGGTCTCATCCACGTCTGGCAGCGCCGGCCTTCGCAGCAGCAGCAGGAGCAGCTGAAGCCTGTGAGGTGGATATCAACACCAAGGGAGATAAAGTCATTGGTATATTTAGTAGGGGTGCGACAACCCCTTGAGGAATCCTATGATCCCTGGTGATATCCTATGGTGCTATCACAGGCGTGGGGAGCTGACCCGTCTTCTTCAGGAAGGGACAGGTGGGCGGATGACGGCGGGTTTTGAAAAGAGGCCGCGGACGGAGCCGGTGTGGTATAACGAGGCGTCCAGAAGGATAATTCCCCTGGTCGACAAAAAAAATCGAAGATATGGTTCTGGACTAAATGAAGCTGATTTTAGGGAATCGACCCCCGCTGAACTCGAATCTGATGTTCAATTAAATCTCTCACGACCCGTTTTTGAGAACCAGACGCAATTCATGAAAAAATATGGTAAAATCAGCAGGAATAGGGTTTTACCAATGTTTTTCATTTTGAACTCTTAATCTTTTTTTTTTTCTCAAGTCTATTTGGGGCAGTGAAGGTTTTTGAGTCAGTGGGGTTTGTGCAGTGAGCGGGAGGGTGTGCGCGCTGCGTATTGGGCAGGGTTGCAGGCTGTGTAGTACATTTTTCCCCCTCCTGATCGTACAGCATTGACATATTTTTAAACTTTTATTTTTTTGCAGATATTGTTTTTTTGATTTAGGGGGTCCCTAATTTTATTTGGTTTACCTAAAAGACCTTCCGGGCTGTATGGGGCGCCGTAACTGTTGAATCTCGGACATTTTTTTTACATCGTGGTTTTTTCCCCCTAGCCCCTAAAAAACCTCTTACAAAGAAGTTAAAGAGCTATCTGCTTAAACTAAAGTGCCGTTAGGTGATCAGATAAAAGTGGGTCACGTAGCATCAACCCCTGTTGAACCACTTAAAGAATAAAATGGGGGAAACGCCTCACTGACATTCGGCCCCAATTTTTTTGGCGTGAAAAAGGTCACAGTACTGACTGCTCTTCTGTCACAAACAAAAAGGATATTCATAAAAAAGGGCAAATCAGGTATCCTGAGTCCTTCTCCATAGGCCTGTGCCACAGGGCCGATCCCAGTTCCAATTTTTTCCAATTGAAACATAAGTAAAATCAGATTCGAACGAGGAGGTAATCCCCAGGGATACAGACTTTCAAGAAATGGCAGACAACAGAGACCCCCCAAATTCATCAGTCGGAAATGCTACATGCCCTTGCTGGGGACCTAATCTCCCAAAGGAAAAAATGAAGTCCTTGGATCTCGTCTAAGGGAATGGAATTTGCTACAAAAAAGGGATTCTCATCCCACTTTTTTGTCTAACAAAAAGAATTTTAAAGCTTCTTCAGATGACACAACTTTTTTACTGTTTTTATTTGAAAAACCTCATGAACACTTTGTGAGTCCCCATTTTATATAAGAGTGAGTGGGGCTTTCATAATTTCAAAAAAAACACGCAAAAAAAGGTTTTTTTTTTGCAAAAGAAATAACCCGAGTTTTCCAAATTCGCAGGGCCCAATGAAATGAGTAAAATTATGAAACTTGAAGATTTGTTATCTGTTTTAAAATAGAAGAACATCGTGGAATCCTGTGTGGGATCTGAAGGTAATCTCCTTGTTTTCAGGACCCATTAGGTTACACTAACCCATGTGTTTTCTTTGTTTGTGGAATCAGAGGGGACAGCAAACATTCAAAAAAAGGATGGCCGCACGACCGAAAAACTCACCTGGCGGTTAAACTGTTGTAAAAAACCCTTTGTTGACATGAAAAGGTGTCTTCCCTCCTTGCATCTAAAAAACTTGGGGTTTATAAAAATTCGGGAAGGCCTGGATAAAAATGGTTGGCTTTCAGTATTTGTTAAAAAATTTGAAGCACTGTATCTGAAAAAAAGTAAAGGCAGGTGTTTTCAATGCCCCAAATTCGTCAACTCCCAAAGATATGATTTTTTAAAAGAGCCAAACTGCCCGGGAAAAAAAGCTGTTGGAAATTTTTTTTGGGCTGTTAAAAAACACCTAGTATGTTCAGCATCAAATTATGAAAAACTTGTAAATAATTTTGAAAGAGTTACCATGCGTTTTTGGGGGCTCGATGTCCTAAAAATCCCTTTTCCATTCACATCTTGATTTTCTTCCCAAAAAAATCTTGGCGCGGTCATGATGAGGGGGGGAAAACCTTTCCACCAGGACATTGCCACCATAAAAACCCGTCCAAAGGGACGTTCAGTCCCAACATGAAGGGTACTATTGCAGACAGCAAAACGTGAAAGTAGCTGCTCCTAAAACGAAAGAGCAAACTACAAAACACTTCTATGTACTATGGACGGGGAGTACTTTTGTGTGTTAGGTATAGTTTTGATCATATTAATTTAATACCAATTTTTGGGTCTTGACTGTTTCTTCTGAAAAAGCCTAGATTGACTGTTTTTTTTCGAACTAGCCATCTTTCTCTCAAAAAAAAACTCGAAGTTGTGTTCCAAAATATATAATATATATATATATATAAATATAAAATTTTATATATTATATATAATATAATAAAAGTCAAAAATTTTCTGTGATTTTTGGGAATTTTCGGATATTTTTCCCAAGATGTGGCACATTTTCGGATATATTTGGAACATAATTTATCATTTTTTTTCCAGATATGTACATTAGGGCCTAAAAAAAGCCGCAGGCACCACCCAATTTAATTTTACGAGTAATATTTTAAGTAGGGGGATTTTTTTCGATTAATTAATAATTATATTACGTATATAATTATTAGCTTATAAAATTTAATGCCGAAACAAAACCTACGTGCTGAGAAAAAGCTTTTTCCATTTTTTTAAAACAGCAGCAAAATGCTTTCCAACCCACCACAAAAGAAAATCAAACCATTTTTTTTGGGGTCGACCAGTGATATCGTCCCCCCCCTTCCAATTGCCATGCGCCAGAAAGGGCTGTGGGCCCGTGTCGATGCCATACAGCCGCCTAACCAAACCCAACTTAAGTTTTTTTCCACCTTACCCAACCTGCGGTCTGCCCCGGGAAAGGGGGAGGCCGGGAGAAATGCCTCCGCCATGGGGTAGGCACGCCCCGGGGAAACTCTTTCCTCTGCACCGCAGGATGGGAAATGAAAAGGGAAACTCGTACCCGCGCTGCTTGGCATCGCTCGACACAAGCACCTCCCTGCGCATGCGCAGATTGGAAGGTAAACCATTTCCTAAATGGGCGCCTCGTTATACCACACCGCCATGTGGTATAACGAGGCGTCCAGGTTAGTTAGGGCCGCTGCTAGGGCCGCTCGCACGAGGCACATCCTCTGGCGCGCGCAATTGGGGGGTAGCGCTTTTCCTAGTGACGCCTCGTTATACCCACCCCCTCCCGCCCGTGGTTTTTGGGGAAAGGCTTAAAAAGTCTTTTTACTCGTTTTTGTACAACTTTAGTTTTATTATGGCGAGATGTTGTATATACTTGTCATTTCTAAATCAATGTAGCACCGTGGGGGTCCCTTAAAAAGGGTGATTTAAAAAATGTTAGATGAGTTGACCTGGCGGGGCTGATGACGGAGAAAAATTCTTGCCGCGGGGGCCGCCCCTGACACGAAAAATTCACTATTATAACCCCAACAACACTTCTACCACTAAACCCTAGCACACGGCTCCTTACTTATATTCTTACTATCTGATACATTAAAAAAACCTTAAAAAGTAAAACATTCAAAATAAAACTAGAATTTTTTTGAGATGACGGGGCAGGCTCGACGAAAAGGCGGGGAAGGCCCCGTTGGCATCCCATTCTTGCCCGGAAAATATGTCTTGCTGGTTGTGATTGGTCGAGAATTTTAAAAAAAATTTGTCATTGGCTGGTGACGGATGACACTAGCCTCAGAGCCTTCCTACCCCTTACTACCTACCGAGGGGCTTTTTTGGGTTCCCCTGTTGGCAAAGTACTACTTCAAAGTAGTATCTAGGATTTTATTCTAGGTAGTGCGAGAGCAGGTCCCCGGGTGGCCATACCCTCCGGGGGCTTCTCCCCAGCCAAAAGGTCAAATTCCAAAAAATGCCGGAAAAAATGTCCGTGTGACAGGCCCCCTTAAGCCCCTAAACCCCCTTCACAATCTGAACCGATGAAAAACGCTTTCCTTTTTCCTTAAAACGTGTTAAAAAGTATGAGGTCCCCGCCTCATTGTGTTTCATTTTTGTGTTTAAGTGTGGTCGGTCCCGCGCGGTCCCCTAGGACGTTGGGGGCTCGGCTTAAAAGCGTGTTATAAAATTTTTTCAAAGCAAAATTTAAAAAACCGATTTAAACCGAGCTGAAAGTCGTGTTTTGTCGTATGAAGGGGTATGCAGTCGTGTTTAATCGTATAAAATCGTTTCATCGTATGAAGACGTGTTCATCGCGTTCATCGTTTTGGGGGGGCGGGGGAAGAACTCTACGACCCTACTCGTTTTTTTAACCGATTCACCACTTTCATACACTCCCTCCCCGAACAAAAATCTATAAGTTTTTTTTTCAGACACCGGAAGACCCCCCCGGACTGGGAGAACGGGGAACCCCCCAAAGGAAAGCTCATTCTACGCCTGCCCCAAACCCCAGGGGCCGAAACGGAAGCTCCTCCAAAAAACCTTTGAAAAGGGAACACCTTCCCACCACCATGGGCACACACCCACAAGACAACAAAAAACACACACTTTCGCTTAATTATTTTGATAGATGACCCACGTGACCAAAATAAACAAAAATTTACTTGAAGGGCTTGCCAACCTAAAGGGATCCCCTGTTTATTTTTTTTGCGTTTGGACATCGAATGATTCGGTTTTTAAACGTTGGCGGTCGTGTTGATTCGTGTTAAGTCGATGGGCGCCGTATGACTCGTGTTTGGTCGTATGACAGTCGTATTGGGGTCGTGTTAAATGAGGTTAAATCGTGTTGTATCGTATGAATATCTTATGACGGTCGTATGAGTGTCGTGTTCAGTCGTATGAGGGTCGTATGAGGGTCGTGTTTGGTTAAGAAATTTGCATAAACCACAAGGTCGAGCACGAATCAACACGATTTTTCAACTTTTCTTAAATCGTGTTCGCAATTTCTTAAATCGTGTATGTGAGGATAAGGGCTTTAAGCTAATCTATTCCTAAGTACGGCTAAATAAATATGGCTCCATAAATACGCGTCTGAAATACGTACTTCAGCAGGTTTTCTGCTTTTTTCATCGAAGAAAAGGAAAAAGTGGAGAGAATTTATCATTGTATAAAGCAAACAAATTTTTTTTTTTTAAATTTATTTGTTGATTTGTTTTTAATAATTTTCATATTATAATTGTTGATGATTGTTAAAAAATCTCTACATTCTTAAAAAAAATTGCCTGGGCGTCCCTACGCCCTTAAAAAAAATGTCAAAGACCAAAGTCCCTACGTTCAGGGACATGTCCCTACTGTTGGCAACACTGACACACATATATATCTATCTATAATAATATAAGCGAAAGTGTGTGTGTGTGTCTGTCTGTCCGCGATAGGTGCCGCCCCCAGTGCCCCAATCCCCTCATATGGCACAGTTTTGGAACCAGCTCAACCAGGGGAAGGTTTTAAGCCCACTTAGGAGATGTTCCGATCACCTTTTTTTTTTTTTTTTTTAGCAGCCTATTAGCGAGGTTGTGAAAAAAAGTGGGTGGAGAATTGAGGAAACCTTGATGTAGGGTGAGGGGTAATTGGGTGGTTGGGTGTGGGTGGGGAGTGAATGGGGGGGGTGATGGTTGAGGGAATAGATGGGGGGTGAGGGGGAGAAAGGGTGTTGTGGTGATGGGTAATGGGGAGTGAATGGGTGGGGGGTGATGGGTAATGGGTGAGTGAATGGGTGGGGGGTGATGGGTAATGGTGAGTGAATGGGTTGGGGGTGATGTGAATGGGTTGGCGTTAATACATACAATCATGATTTCGGGAAAAGCTAGAAGGGGCTATCTGGAGCGTCTGTGTTTGGGTGCCTTCGGCCCACCAAACACAGGTGGTGGGCCGGCCGGCCCACCAATACCCCTCCGCAGGAACTAGCCAAAAGCCCCGCCGGGGGGCGTCTTTTGCAGCTAGTTTAAAATATATATATATATATATAATTTTATATAATTTTATTTTATTAATATTTTTAATATGAGAGAGAAGGGAAAGAGAAAGATGTTATGCCCTGTGAAGAAAGGCGTTGGCGCATGATTTTCTCTTTAATGCGAGGTAAAAACCTCGCGCCTATTACTTTACAGGCCTGATATACGAGATATAGGCGCTTTATATCGATTTCATTTTTCATTATATTTTATGCCAACTACTATAGTTTGACATTTTTAATTATATAAAAATCTCACAATTCAAGGCCCTGCAAATAAACATACAAACATATATTTTTGGGGGCGGAGTATATAATTTTTGAACCATAAACTTTTGCAGCGTGGGATGGCGAATTATATATATATATAATATATATATATTTTTTGGGCCTATAGCGCTTGTAGGCTTCTTTGTAGTGACTTCTAAGGCTCGGATGGTAGGCCCTGGGGGTTTTCACTTTAAGGCTGTGAGGGTTTGGGGCTCGCCCGTGGTGGCACAGGCAGGATTTTTATAGTGACGCCTGTGATTTTAGGGAGGTTCATGCCGCCCGCCTGTGTCCTCCGATGCACTCGCAATCGAAGGTAGAGTTAATTAAAAGGCATGGCTGTGGGTGTTCTTTGGCAACTCGACGGTGCAGAAAGATTTTTGGTTTTCGTGGGGATCGAACTCAAGTTACCGAGAACGCCACTTGGGACGCTAAACCCCTCTGTTTCGCCTCCCCCGTTAGACTCTTTGTTATTCTCCAAGGCTCCCATTAGCCGGCCACACACACACCGCGCGGCCTATCCGCCATCCGGCCGACAAAAAAGGGGGGGGGGGGAATCGTTCGCCGGACGAGACCCACACACACACCGGCCGCCCATGAAAAATACAGTACACGTCGGGCCACCATGATAACAACATGAATCCCCTGTCCGAAATGACATGTTGGCGATGGCTGCATGTGCATTGTATAGCATCAAATCCTGAATGAAAAGAGCAGAAAAAAGCGAAGGTGTTTGGGTGAGAACTGGCTGAAGAGAAAGAAAAATTTTCCCATATATTTTCTTGAATGAGCTTCGATTAGAATCACGTGACTGGTACAATATTAAAATTTAAATAGCCGCAAGGGCGCTTTTTGGCTAGCTCCTGCGGAGGGCTATTGGTGGGCCTTCCCCCACTGTGTTTGGTGGGCCTTCGGCCTACCAAACACAGACTCTCCAGATAGCCCCTTCTAGCTTCCTGAAATCATGGATGTAGAAATGTATGTATTAACGCCAACCCATTCACATCACCCCAACCCATTCACTCACCCATTACCCATCACCCCCACCCTTCACTCCACCCATTACCCATCACCCCCCACCCATTACCCATCACCACACACCCATTCACTCACCCATTACCCCCCACCTATTCCTCACCCATCACCCCACCCTTCACTCACCCATCACCCCACACCCATTACCATCCCCCCACCCATTCACTCACCCTTTACCCATCACCCTACATAAAAGGTTTCCTCATTCTCGCACTCACTTTTTTTCAAATTCTCGTTAATAGGCTGCTATGAAAAAAAAGTGATCGGATCATCCTATAAGTAAGCTTAAAACCTTCCCCTGGTCAACCTGGTTCCAACCTGGTCCAACCCAACCTGGCCTGGGGCGGCACCTATCGCGGACAGACAGACACAGACACACATTTCGCTTATTTATTATAGATGATATATAATTATATATTATTATAAAAGAAAACATAATAATTATTATTTATACATATATCTATTAATATATATTTATTATTCATATATTAGCATAAACAATTATTCTGGTCAATTATTCATTATTTGGCCGATTGAGGGGCGGGCCGCGCCGGAAGGCACCCAAAAGAAAAACAGTTGTGTTCTGACTTTAAGGATGTGAATTTTGTCAAGAATGTGACATTGGCATTCCTTAGTCCTGCTCAACCCATTGTTTCAAATGTCTTAATCCCCATGGAGAATAATATTTTGGAGTGAGTGCATCAGCAACTTAAGTGTTTAATACAATCGGGAACTGTAAGTAAAGAAGAATTTTCCATAGTTTTATAAGTCATGTTGTCTTTCTTGTATAAGCTGTATCCCAATTCAGAAAAGATATTCATTAAATGATGAAATTTACGATGAAATAAGTGGCTGCGTAAATCCTCGTTCTGCTTCCACTCTGAATTCCACATCGAGAGGATATCTATTTGATGAACTGCCAAAATCAGCAAAAGCATGCTAATTAAAATTTTTGTGGATGAAAAATGGAGACGCACTATATTTTAAGAACTTTCTAATCAACTTCACTTCACAAAGTACTGAAATATTATTGCGCTGAAAGGAAAAATTATGCAGGACTGTCATATTCATATCCACCTCTTCTCAATACCCTTTTCCAAAAGCAGCGGGGGTCATTTTTTTACCCAACTAAATTTAAATAAAAAAATTTCAATGATTTTCTCTTAAAAATATAACATTAAGTGACCTAATGCATGCAATATATCATATGAGACTCTTGAAAGTATCTTCTCACAACCTGAACATTGAGGAAAAAAAAAAAAATATATATTACATACAAAACTACGCGGTAGTTACAGGTACGTAAAGTACTACCTCGTGTAGGTTCTCACGGCCTCTTGTAGCTTCCTTTTTTTTATGTTCATATATATATATATTTTATAATATATATATATATATATATATATATATATATATATATATATATATATATATAATTATATATATATATCGAATTACAGAGGTGCCGATTATTTAGGGGAAAATAAGAAAATTTTGGGTAAAATAGACTTGACTCTAGGGAAGTTTTAGCGGAGCTCATGGAAGGCCTGCTCAGCTGAGCCAGTGAAGCTCGCGGCGTACTCGTGCGGCGTCGTGACTCATTGGTGTATGTTGTTGACAGGGGGCAGCAGGGTATTTATTTACCCGAAGCTTGGCCTCGTCACCCTGGTGGGCACATACACGAGGTGGTCATTCCCATCTCTGTGACAAGCATAAGTTTGATCGCACTGACCCTGTCCAGACTTGCGAGAAAAGGAAAGGAAACTGTAAATTCTCGAGCAAGATACGTAGTTTATTATTATCGAGTCCCTCGGCAAAGACCTTTAGGGAATACCTTAGAAATACCGCTCTACACCTATGACTGAGTATTATTATGGTAATTGTCATTAGTATTATTGTTGTTCTGGTTCTGGTTAGAAAAGAAATATATCACAAACAGTCTGGCATCCCATTCTTGCCCGGAAATATGTCTCGCTGGCTTGTGATTGGTCGAGAAGTTTTAAAAAGTTTGTCATTGGCTGGTGACGGATGATGCTTTAGCCAGTCAGAGCCTTCCTACCCGTTTACTACCTACCGAGGGAGCTTTATGGCTTCCGTAGTTAGGGAAAGTACTTCAAAGCAGTGTTGCCAACCGTAGGGCGATCGCCCTACGCGTAGGGCGTTTCAGCATCATATCATGGCTTGTAGGGCCGTAGGTCGATTTTACAGAAACTGAGCTAAACGTAGGGCGATTTTGAATTTTGTGTTTGATATTTACTTTGCAGCAAAATATTAATCATTTAAGCGGAAAGAATATGTAAAAAAAATAGTAGTTTTAATCAATTAACATTTCTATTACCCACTGGAAAATCGGGTTAAATTGATATAATGGTGATTCGGCAGCTGATTTATCGCATCAGCTGCTGTCCGCTGGTGTGGCTGTAACTATGAACAGGGATCATGACAGGTCTAGCTAGATGACGGGAGCGTGCTGCCGCCTATGGGGGAACTGTGAAAGGGGGATATCCACTGGTTTGCATTTCGGTTCATAATTATCACGTTGCGTAATATTGAGTGGTATGGTAACTGCAATAAGCTATATTTTTACGTGTTTCATTACAAAAAATATTGCTACATAAAGAAAAGCATTGCGTTGCAATGTTGTATGGTTATTAATTTTGAGTACAGGGTTTTGGAAAACTGTGTTATATGTGATGACAAATGTCCATTGTCAATCCTTCACCCGTAGGTCGATGATTAGGGATTGTTTGGGACGTTTTCAGGTATTGTGTAGGGCGAGACATCGTTGGGGTTGGCATCACTGGCTTAGGTAGGATCAGGTAGTGCGAGAGCAGGTCGTTGCTGCCATACTGCACTAAAAATACTCATCGAAAGTATCATAGAATACTAGTTATTCACGTTAACGATTTCCTAGACCCACTGGCGAGTATGATAACAAGTCGCTGATTAGCTTAGCCTGGCGGGTGGCGATGGGGTGGTACTGCTCCCGCGCTCCCCACACATTTGAGTTGCCTCAGATTTCATATCTCTTTGCTTAACTCACCTCATACATAGGATAGGATATTTTGTTTGCATCAGTGAATCAGGCAGGATTGTTCAACAATAGCACGCCATTCAGAACTCGATAGGTAAAAAATAAAGTAATGACGACAGTGGAAGTCAGAGAACAATATGTAATGCTTTATATACCACTTTTTACTTATCAACGATTTTGCAGAAAAATATTGAATGAAGTTTCAAATTAAAACATCTGCTCTCGTCCCCCCCCCACAACAACTCTGAATACGATGGAAATTCAGAGCATGAGGTTTTAAGTAGATATAAGAAAGATAAAGGGAAAGATATGTGTGATCATGTTAATCCCGATGTTGCTCTTCCGGGTCGGAGGGAGGAAGGGAAGGGTGGGGAACCCAGTGCACGCACGCACTTGGCACTCAGGTATATGGAGCGAATACTTTTACGTAACTTATGCCCTGATTTGCTTGAAACAATTAAATCATTCTGTGAATAAACATTCCGTAATGGCTAGCAAATCAAGGACAACATGAAAAATGCATAAATGGTTAAACACATTACTCTGATATTCTGAAGATAATAAAACGTGCACCAGCGCACGAGATCGGCAGTATGTCTGTGTCAACTCCCGCTTCTCCTGCCTAATCATTGGCGGGAAATTGTGACTCTGGGAAATTATGCACACACAACCATTGGCTTATCCAAGTTTAAATACTCTGTTTACTGTTAAATTGTTTCAGAAAAATAAAACTGTTATGAATATTATACTATAAATATTTTACTTTTATTTTACTTTTACTTTTTACTTTATTGTCGGAGGGATGTTCGTCAATTATCTATTTAGGGCGGGAAATTCAGACTCATGAGAAACTTCAAGCCTACGGGACTGCTCTCCCCCCTTATAAGGTTGGTTTTAGAATCTAGGACTATTTTCGTTAGCTGAATACAGTTGTAAATCAAAGTTATTATATCATTGTATTTAAGTCTTATGGAAATCTTATCTCAGAGGATTAATATACATCAGACAGCTAAATATTGATTGGCTTTCAGGCTGTGGTGGACAAACTGACCATGTCTAGGATGCCAATTAAATTCGTCACCTGTTTCCGATATGGAAAGTCAAGCTCGGAATATCATAATGAGTGTATACCGTTACTTCAGCGCGCCAGTGGCGGAGCAGAGACAAGCAACTGAAGTTATTAGAAGACTGCCAAGGCTACAGAGGTGCAGTGAAACTTGTGAAAAAAAAATAAAGCGGACAGTCATCTGAGGTGGACATGAAACTCTTTCGGTCACATGTTACACCACACAAGAGGCTAAGAGTTCGGGGAAAGCTGACATTTTGAAAAGGAGTGCATTCGCAAGGAATTTGTCTGTTATGAAAGAGGAGAGCTTCTCGAAGTTAGATGCCCTGCTGAAAGAGTCAAGAAGACCCGGTGCATTTGAAGGTAGAAGAACGGACACTATGGAAAAGCTTGTAAAGAAGGGCTTCCCCCGCTACAAGAAAGGTTACAAGTGGAAGGGCTATTTTACATGGAACGCGAGGAATATTGTCGGTGCAAGGACTGAGTAAACTGAGATGGTTGACAAAAACAGAAAATGCAGTACCAACCACACGAAGGCAGAAGTGTTTATTGATGAAACGTGGATTAATCAAAAATGAATGTGTTGGAAAGTGCTGGACGTGGCGTGACGGAACAGTTGCGACCAAACTTAAAAACTGGTAAAAGGCTCCAGATTATTGTATGGAATGCTGGCGGTGAGCAGGGGTTTGTTATGGGAGGGTTGTTTATGTTTAGGTCTAATGGTGCCCAAGGGGGCTTACCATGATTCCATGGACCATGATAGATTTAAAGAAGTGGTTTCAGGAACAGTTGAATACCTAAACATACGAGAAAGATTCTTTAATTATAATTTGATAATGCCTCTTATCATAGAAATTGAAATAAGGTTCCAACAAGCAGCAACAGAAAAAAGTGAAGTGATAGAATGGCTTTTCATTTAACAACATCGCACATGATCATCCGTAACAACCCCAAAACTATTTACAATTGGCCAAAGTGTAAACAGAGAAAAACACAAGGTACATATAGGACGAAATAGCACGAGTAAATGGCCATTAATGTATTAAGACTGCCACCAGTTTACTGTCAGTTCAATTCCAATAGAACTTATATGGGCGCAAAGTCAAGAATTATGTTCGAAAAAACAACTCTAATTCAAATCAATCTTTGAAAATTGCTTGAACAATTAACAACGAAGAGGCAACTAAATAAAGTTTACAGTAGAAGACGAGAAAAGTGTATCAACATGTTAAGAAAACGAAAAGGATTTATAGGAGTAAAGATGTTGCTAGAGAGCATATGTTTGAAAACTTTATAATAAATATGATGATTCAGGACACTGCAGGGATGAAAGTGACAGTGATGATGGAATGGTGTAACTCTCTCTCTCTCCTCTCTCTCCTCTCTCTCGTCTCGTCTCTCCTCTTCTCTCTCTCTCTCTCTCTCTCTCTCTCTCTCGCTCTTCTCTCGCTCTCTCTCGCCCTCTCTCTAAATAAAGGACACAAAAACTGTATCTCAATTTCTTCATCCAAACTTCCTTTCAGTAGCATAGCTGAAATAATACTGTGATGTATCTAATACAATACGGAGTCATAATTTCCATAGCATGAAGTTCAAGGACTCTGAATTATATTGGATTTCCACCCCGCTCATAGGCTTAAGGCAGGAGAGGCGGAGTTGACATACATACATACAGATAATTTTCAGCCGATTTCGTGCGCTGTATGATATAAGATTATATCGAGTATTTAAATTTGATAGCCAATGTTATGCAGAATTCACAGGAGTCGACAATTTTCCGCCAATGAAGCAGGTAGAGCGGATTTGACACAGACATATGCCGATCTCGTGCGCTGGTTGCCACGTTTTTTATTATCTCAGAATATCAGGAGTAAATTGTGTTGTAACATGATGCATATTTTCATGTTGTCTGATTTGCTAAGCTACGGAATTTTTATTCCACCAGAATGATAATTGGTTTCAGCAAAAGAGGGCATAAGTACGTTAAAAGTATCGACTCATGATACCTGGAGCAGTGCTTCCATTTTAGGTAAAAATACACTAAACTAGGGTTAATCAGACCCCTTCTAGGGTAGCGGTTAGGTGTTAAATGCATAATCTAGGGTAATTCTAGGGAATCAGGTGTTTGTCAGTTTAAAAAAAACAATCTAATTCAAGGATTTCATGGGACGTAAAAATCAGTGTTATTTTTCCCATTTTTTATTACACAGGAAACTTTATTAATGTGTAAGGCTAGCGGAAGGTCTACTGGTGTCACCATTCCATAGATCCCGTTTTCGTCCTCCCCCCTGCTCTGCGGGTTTAGTGTTGCAGATGACGAAAAAGTTTCACCAGATGACGAAAATTGTGAAAATTTTCTAAAGGCCTGTCCACACTAGGGGTCATGGGGGCTGGCTGTGAGCGGGTTGATAGGCGAATTGGTGAAGAAAGCCAGTAAGAAGGCCGGCTTCTGCGAGCTTGCGTTTCTGTTATGGCGGGGCACTTTAAGGGAAGTGGCTCTTACGGATTGGCCCATCTGGTCAAGCCGTGAGGAAGCCATAAAGAAGCGAGAGCCAGGGCTCCCCCGCTTACCAGGCTTCTCCACGGTTCTTGCCGTGACTCAGAGATAAAACAACAAATATGGCGGGGAGGGCAGAGGATTCTCAGACAGTGAGTATCGGCGTAGACATTACTGTAATTACAGATAACAGGGACACAAGTTAAACACATAGATGTACATTCAGCAGCATGCATTAACCTTAAGACCACGAAACAAGAGTATACAAGGTTAATGACACGACAGGACAAACTTTAAAAAAAACTGGTTGGAAAAGATGATCATGTCTTCAGGCTGACGATAGGGCTTCAGCTGCAAACCGTAAGTAGTTTTGCTGAATTTCGCTGAATAATATGGCACAAAGTAGCCTGATTGTTAATTTTAGTAGCCACGGGCTTACACTTTCGGACCACATAAATAGAGCTAAAATGGAATGACATGGTGATAGGAGACGTCGATCGTCTGGTGAAATACTCGTCTTTTCAACCATAACAATCAGACGTTGTTTTTCTAAGTTACTAATTATGCTATCAAAAGCAGGGACCGCGCAGACCGGAAACGTTTTCGTGTTCATTATGCTCCAATGTGGTTCTTAGAGATCTCTCACACTTGTTGAGACGTGAAAAAGTGTTGGAAATCTCGCCGACGGATGACGAGGAGTACATAACCTTCACCATCATACGAAATTCCAACACAAAACAATTGCAAGATATCTTAAGTATGCATTACCATTACTGTTGACGGAACATGAACAATATTAAAAGTGTAGGTAGAGGTGCTGATAGGTATTGTGGAAAATGACTAGTATTACGTTGAAGGAACAATTTTAAGAACAAGGGTCCCACGGTAAGCTGACCCAAAATGGTTGGCTCTATGTGTTTTTTTTTGTTTGTTATACTTACTGTCCCTTAACACATCTGTTTAGTTTTAATGAGGGCAGATCCTTACTTTGCCTACATGGCCGATATTAAATTCAGGTTCTTGAGAAAAACTAAGCCAGTAGGGTTAGTATAGGTCAGGGTCAGGTCAGGTCAGGTCAGGTTAGGTTAGGTTTAGGTTAGTGCACAGCCCGATGGGCTCGAGGGGGGTTGCTAGGGTAGGTGTCTGTAGAGTTTTGTCATCTTTAGAATAAAGGCTCAAACCTCCTATTCTTATTTCTTATAGACAAACAAGCTTGGGGACATGGTGGGAAACCGGGGTTTTTGGGTGGGGGAGCACCCACATATAAGGAATATGGCCCGATAAGTCTATGAAACTAGGGAAATTTCCTAGTTTATGGATTTTTTTTCGGTTGGGGGCAATATTTCCCTTATGTGTCAATTTGTGCTCCCCCACCCAAAAACTTCGTTTCCACTATGTCCCCAAGCTTGTTGCTATTAAGAAGAAGAAAGATAGGGGGTGGAGCCTGTTCTTAAGATTTACCATATATATATATATCGGGTGGATTTCTGTATATTTTGGTTAAATTTGTATGTTTATGAAAGAAAGGATTAATGGCTATTTTTGGTGTACCTGATTTTTTATGTTGGACATATAATTAATGGTGTAAATGATGTACAGTAAACTCTCGCTTTGGACGAAACAAATTGGGGGAGGGGATGCGAGGTTTATATTATCCGAGTGATCAGAACTTTTAGCATATACCCAAATTGTGGTCGTTATATGAGGTGAAAGTTCCCTATTTCGACAATTCCGGTGTATCGTGAACTTTGTCCGTTACATCTGGACGAAAGTTTCGTATATTACATACATGCAGCCATCACAAATACTAACACGAATCAGGGCAATTAAAACAATCAGAAACGATACAACGATATACTGACACGTATTCGTTAAAGCATCGCATATACCGGACTGCAGAAAAAGTGTGAAAGCCGATATTTGTTATCTAAAGGTCGTAAAAGCGAGGGGTGTGTGTATACACTAAACTTTCGAAAAAGTAACTACAGGAACTCAAGTGTATATACTTAATAGTCGGTTGGTGACATTAAGTAGGATTAGGTTATGGGTCAAGAGTGTTTCTTGCATATAGAAATAAAAAATTATGAAAACTAGTTTTATGAGAAAATTGTATTTGTTTGAAATATTGAATGTTAATCGTATTTAACTGGTACTTTGTTGCAATTAATCTGACCAATCAGATTACACTGGCCTTTGTGCATTAAAATTGAGGTTTAAATATATTTTTTATTTTAGTGTATAGTTGGATATTTGCTTCTGGTTATAATTTTTACCTTGTTCTTATTAAAAACTTACTATTATAGGTACACATCAACAACATACTTTTTTATATTATTTGCATTGCCTGTATATTTGCCTGTTATTATTAAAGGTGGACAAATATCGGTAAAAATTTTAGGATGAAACTATGAACATGACGATTGTCATGTATGAAACAAACACCTCATAATGCTGTCTGTCTCTATTTCCTTTCATGGCAAGGGTTTAATCTGCAATAGTAAACACAGTCTATGTTTCAGGTATGTATGTGCCGGTTGCATTGAAGTGTTATCCGACGAAGATGAAGAGAAGACTCTGAGAGAAGGAGTGAGGATGGGAGTAAATAATAAATAAAATAAAATAAATAAATAAATAAATATTTATTTCCATGGAAGAACAGGTTTTACGTATCAAACTACATCACAGATGTTCTATGCAATATATATAAAAATGAAACCCTTCTGAAAAGTCACGCAAATAAAAAAAATTACATAAACAGAAAGGTTCAACACGAAACATAAGGAAATTAATTTATAAACATTAAACAATTAAGAACTAAAATAGTCACTTCAAATTATCTTTAAAATACTACTAACATGCAACTGCTATTTGATATGGGGAAACAAAAATGATAGTCCACCTTATTACTCCTCTTGGCCCGTCCAATTTCATTCAATTGACATCAATTCGTTTAGAGAGAATTTTCATTTTCATCCATTCAATTTTCAATAAAAAGTAAAAATTTTATAAGTCAAGACTAAAGTGCTAGACTTCCATAATTATATGATTGCATGAAAGCAAATTGTTCCATAGTTAAGGCATTTGTACAGTGAATGGGTCTGGCACCAGTCTGTTCTGCTCTGCCCATAAGCGTCTTTTAGACTGCCTTGTTGTACTGGATGTATTTTCCCTGGACAATGGAAAACTAGTATACCCACTTCCGGGATACAACCCATTGGACAGCCTATAAAGCAGGCGAAAACATTTTTCATAAATATGTTAATAACCCCACTTTAAACTCTTTTATGAAGAGTAAACGTGATCCTTCTTTTCTAGCTCCTCCATAGCCGTTTAGCGCAAATATTTTGCAGTGTTAAAAAACGATAAAAAGTAAAAGTTGAAGAAAAGTATTTGTTGAGTCCGATTACCCATACAGTAATCATTAAGCTGAAGAGAGAGAGAGAGAGAGAGAGAAGAGAGATAGAGAGATAAGAAGAGAGAGAGCGAGAGAGAGAGAGAGAGAGGATTAATTTAATGCCAAAAATTAGCAAGAATGAAAAAACAGCCACCCTATCTTCCAAAGCAAAAATAAAATAGCCCAACCACCAAAGCGGAAAATCCCCGGCCACGGCGGGGCAGATGATGGCCACTAATTGAAATCCCTCATTATACCTGACCCTTGCCATCAGGTGCAGCAGTTAATAAAAAAATCAGTCCACTAATGTTGGAACTTCGACCCACCCCAGACCCATTATGATGTCCGTAGTGCCCGCCTCTTTACCTTGCCCTATTAATAGTCCTTGGTTTATGGAGCAAAAAAACATAATGTTGAAAAGGAATGTATGTGTTGGATCCAATTTCACAATATCGTCAGCCGTTATCGTAACTTATTAATGGCTTTCATTCGACGGTTACACTTTCGTCAGTGTGGGTGTTTGTTTACAGTTATCAGCTGTGAGCGCCGAGCGAGGGCGAACTCTTTTTTGAACACCACTGTCGCCGTTCTAGCGAGGCACGAAAACGAGAGAGAAGTGCAGCAAGAAGCCGTAAGAAGCCGGGCTTCTTACGGGCTCGCTCACCAAAATTCGCCTGATGTGTTGAAATACGGACCGGCGCGTCCAGACTGTGCCTCACCGCATGGCAGGGAGCGACGCTCGTCACAAGGATTGATTGATGTCATTTCAATTTTTTGAGCACCATAAATATTTTTGCATGAGGGGAGTATCCATAGTACCCAGAATCGGAAAAGTGTCGGTGGCTCCGAGACAGTTAAATAAACATGCAATGCAAGCAAAATTAAATGAATAAACAAGGAGTTAGATAACAAAAGGTGAGGAAATTTTTTTAGGAACATTTCGGGGCTGTTGTATCATTATCTTATCTTGCGTTATAGTATACTGTAATTTATTTATATCATGACACGCAGTATGTCTCGGTGAAAGATGATGGTTATGGTCAGTATTCCTGAAATATTGCATCTTAATTCATCTGGTAGTTTGATAATACCATCACTTGGG
>JACEEZ010009476.1:0-33379 GCA_016584305.1 Chionoecetes opilio | reverse complement strand
TTTTTTGGGGGTTTTTTAATTTGGGAAATGAAGTCGATGTTACGGCAAATATATTTTCACATTAATAAAAGATTATGATAGAAATAAAAACTGGTTCTGAATAACGAGTGTCAAATTAATTCATGAAATCTAACGCCCTGCCCAGTATGAACCAATTTAACGGAGAATAGTAGTAGTAGTAGTAGTAGTAGTAGTAGTAGTAGCAGTAGTAGTAGCAGTAGTAGTAGTAGTAGTAGTAGTAGTAGTAGCAGTAGTAGTATTGCTTTGTTACCATCATAATAGATGTGGTGTTAGTGACACAAACGAGGGTGTGAACCCTCGCCGTAGTGAGTCCTCTAAGGTCACTGGCTAACCGAAGTCTCGGCAGTATATAGTCCTTTAAGCCTTAACCCTTACCATATATGGGTAGTAATAAGACAATCAATTGGTCTCTCATTTTACCTTTATTGTACAAACTTGAACAGTATACACAAAATAGATTTAATGAAATTACAGGATGTAATTGCATATGGAGTGTTTACATTACTAGTTAATATAATGATGTGAAAAGAAACATGTAATAATAAGGAGTAAAAATGTAAAAAGATTGTGTAGTAAGATTGTATTTAAATACAATAGGTATTTATTAAAATGTGTATGTGTGTGTAAAAATATTTATGTTTACGAAAGTAACACCTCTAAAAACAAAGAGAACGGGATAAAAGGGGCAAAGGGAAAACGGGATTGGGGATGCACATTGAAGTATAATCGCGCGGGGGCTGCTACAGAACTCCCCCTCTAGTTGCGAGGGTAGGAGGAACGAAACCGTTTTTTGGAACGACCCGGACCACACTGGAAGTACTCGTGGTCTTGCATTAGGTGTGGTTGCTGTAGAGGGAGCAGGTACGCAGGTTTTAATCGGTCGATGGCGATAATGTCCGAAGTCCCGTTGCGGTTGATGGTGAAGTTTCTTCCTCGTCCTATGGATGATTTAAAAAGGGGCCCTGCTACGGTTGCTGAAGGGGCTTCTTGACTGCGCCTACCCTGAAAAAGACGTGAGTGCAGCTGTCGAGTTCCTGGCTGACGAAGGTCTTGGAGGGAGTGGTGCGAGGCTACACAGGCTAAAGGTTCTGCATTGAGCCTTGAGGTGCTGGCGAGGTCCTGGTACTGTAAGGCCTGGAATCAGGTGTACTGGCAAGGAGTTCACTGCTAGCCTGAGTGTAGCCCCGTGGGACGAGCTCAGCAGAGGGTGGCCTAGATCTTCCTTCAGTGACGTTCGTATGCCGAGGAGGACAAGAGGTAGAGCAACAGTCCAGTCTTCACGTTGGTGGGCTTAAGCTGCCAGAGAAGACTTGAGTTGCCGGTGGAAGCGTTCGATGAGACCGTTGGCTTGTCGTGATAGCTGGCGGCCCTGTACGTCGAATGCGAGCAGAGTCATGACGTTAGCCCCACAGGTAGACTCGAACTGGCTTCCACGGTCCGATGTGAAGCTGAGAGGGACACCGAATCTGGAGACCCACGTACTGATGAAAGCCGGGCGACAGAGTCCGTTGTGATGTCCACAAGAGGTGCAGCTTCAGGCCAGCGGGTGAATCGGTCGGCGCATGTAAGGAGTTTTACCGGTAGCCGTTGGAGTAACGCAGCGGGCCAACGATGTCGACGTGGACGTGGTCGAATCTCGAAGAGACTGGCTGAATTGCTGCAGGAGAGTGTGTGTGGCGTGTCCCCTTTTGAAGCTTGGCACTTGATGCAGGTGCGAGTCCCTGTCTGACATCCTTTTTGATGCCCTGCCAGATGAATCTGCAGCTACCATGTGTTGCGACGCTCGGATGCCAGGGTGAGAGAGGTCGTGGAACTGACGGAAGAGCCGGTAACGATGCTGCTTTGAAATGCACGGCCGGACAGCGTCAGTAGAGACATCAGCGTAGAGGTGCTTTTTGATCCCTGGAAGTTGATCTTCTTCATCTTCAAGGCAGCATTCTCCTGGAGTTGCTGCAACTCAGCATCATTGGCTTGGTCAGCAGCAATGGCAGCATAGTCGATGAGAAAAGAAAGGCCGAGATGCTGCGTGACAGTGCATCAGCTGGAGCATTATCGTCGCCCTTGACGTAGCGAATGTCAGTGGTGAACTGCGAGATTAATTCCGATGTGACACAGTTGTCGCGGTGTGTAGGTAGTCTTGTTTTTGACGTATGTAGTGGTTAGAGGCTTGTGGTTGGTGTAGATATGGAACCCGCGACATTCGATGAGGTACTGGAATCTTTGATCCCCCTGTAGATGGCAAGAAGTTCTCTGTCGAAGGCACTGTACTTCGTTTCGGCGTTTTGACTTCTGGGAGAAGAAACGATGGGCTTCCAGTCTCCGTTGATGTACTGCTGCAGGACGGCCCCAGCACCGATGCCGGAAAGCATCTGTACAGATGGAAGTGTCGGCATCTGGAGAAGGGAAGCTGAGCATCGAAACGTCCCCCAAGGGCCTTCTTAGCAGCGAGAAAGGCGTCGTCAGCTTCTGGGGTCCAGACGAGAGTGATGGACTGTCCTTTCTTGAAAGGGCTTGATCATGGCTTTAGAGTGGCCGGAGGAGAAGTGAACAGTTCGGGATGAGGCGTTTGTAGTAGTTCAGCATGCCCGGGAAAACTCTTTGAGCTGGCGCGGGGTTGACGGCTTGGGGAAACTGCTGGATGGACTCACACTTTGATGGAGTGGATGATTCCTGCAGAGGTGACAGTGTGGCCAAGAAAGTCGACCGAAGGGACACCAAACACAGACTTGTCGATTTTGATCTGGATCCGTAGCTTGCAGACGAGTGAAGATCTGCCGGAGATGCTGTCGGTGTGCTTCAGCGTCAGAAGGGCTAGAGAAGGTCGTAATGTAGGCGAAGCAGAAGGGTAGACCTCGCAGGATTCGTCCATGAAGCGCTGGAAAGTCTGGGCGGCGTTCCTTAATCCAAATGGCATCCTGGTATTTTCAAAAAGCCAAACGGGGTGATGATGGCTGTTTTCGGGATGTCTGCTGGATTGACTGGAATCTGGTGAAACGTCTTGACGAGGTCCCATCCGGAGAAGATGGTACAGCCAGAGAGTTGAGAGGAGAACTCTTGGATGTTAGGGACTGGGTATCTGTCCATGCGGTGCGGAAGTTGAGTGCACGGAGTCCTACATGGTCTTATTCGCGTTCTTCTTAGAGACGATGTGTAGTGAGAAGACCAGTTGCTGGAGCTGAGACGGGATAATCTTGACGCAGGAGAGACTCGAACTCGGACTTGGCTGCTTGGTAACGTTCTGGAGCTAAACGACGGGCCTTGGCGTAAGTCGGTGGCCAGTAGTCTCGATTGTGGTGCGTGACGTGGTGTTTTGCAGGGCCAGTTGCAGAGTAAGGCTGCGTGATCGTCGGGAAGGACTCAGCAGTGAAGCATACGGGTTGTCTGCACTGACGGTGGAGATGCGAGTGCTCTCGCCAGTGGTTATTGCTGCTGAGGTTGCGACAGAAGTTAAAGGATCTTGGAGTCGGCGATTCCTGATGTCGACGAGGAGGTCGAAGTGTGTCAAAAAATTGGCGCCCAAGATGGCTTGTGAGACTCTCCGACATAGAAGTCCACTCGAAGGAACGGCGAAGGTTGAGCTCCAGTCGCAGCGTCTGTCGCTTGTACACTGGTATCTTGGTACCGTTGGCGGCGTAGAGGTGCGTGATGGTGGTAGTGTTTCTGGCCTGCTGTTGCAGGGTAGGACACTGACTTCAGCCCCTGTGTCGATGAGGAACCTGTTCCTGGAGAGTGGATCGTAGACGTTAGAGCAGCGCTGACGCAGCATGGCGAACACTATACGCCTTTAGTGGTCGCCGTTGCTGTTTAAAATCTTGTCAAAGCTGCATGGGGTTTGCACTTGATTGAGTCCTTCCCAAACCTTTGGGGGGTAGAAGCAGAAGCCAGATTGTCTCTTGAGTAGCTAGCAGATCTTGATCGCCGCCGGTAACGGTTTGGGAGTTGTATAACGGCGATGTGAGCGTTCTTCATGAGCTGATGCTGGATGGCGCTGACTTGTAGTGTAAGTGAGACACAAGCTTTGGGGAGATGCTGAGTGTCCTGTTTACATCGATGCTTGCGACAGAAAATGAGGTGTCCACGGGAAGAGACGCCATGAAATTACGGCAAGCTCGGCAACTTCTTCGGGAGAGAGGGATGCTCTTGACACTGAAGAGGTTGCGTTGGATGGTGGGCGGCAGACGTTGGTAGAAGAGTTGCTTGAATAGGTCTTGGTCGAAACACGTGTACTTGTCTCCGAGTAACCTCTTCATACGTCGTAGCAGGTCTGAAAGCTTCTCGTTGCCAAGCTCTTCCTTCGTCAGAAGCTCCTGAAGACGTGTAGCCACTGTAGATTCCAGGCGGGACAAAATGGCAGACTTGAGGTCTTCGTAAGGAGTCGCAGAGTTGACAGACTGGCCAATGACGTCAGAGACTTGCGAGAGCACGTTCGGTGGCAGAAGATCAGTGGCGTGGGAAACTGAGTCAGACTTACAGTGATGCGGGAAGCCTTGAAATTACATTCCAAGATTGAGAACCACCCTGGGATGGGTCCTGTTTGCAGAATGGAGGTGCACGGAAGCAAACGTTAGCAGTCATGGGAGAGCCCCTCGTTAGCCGGCATGGCGGCTAGTGGGGCTGTTGACGGTGACGGTGGCGGCGGCAAAGGGCTGGAGGCAGCGTCAGGCAGCAGGAAACAAACGTCGAGCGGGAGGAGTCAGCACGCGGCGGCAGGAGTCAGCACGTGGCGGCAGGAGTCAGCAGCGGCGGCAGGGGCTGCGGCAGGGGCTGCGCGGCAGGGGCAGCGCAAGGGGCTGCGCGGCAGGGGGAGCGCCAGGGGCGCGCGGCAGGGGCAGCGCCAAGGGCAGTCCAGAGAGGCAGCGCCAGGGGCTGCGCGGCAGGGGCAGCGCCAGGGGCTCGCGGCAGGGGGCGCGCCAGGGGCAGCGCCCGGGACGCGCCAGGGGCAGCGCCAGGGGTAGCGCCAGGGGCTGCGCGGCAGGGGCAGCGCCAAGGGCAGCGCGGCAGTGGGAGTGCCGGTTGCGGTGCTCACCGGGAGCGGCAGGAGCGGTGGCAGGGGCGGCGCCAGCTGCAGCACGGCAGTGGCGAGCTGGGGTAGTCCGCTGGTGCAGAGGTTGGCAATGCCCTTGCTACCCTAAAACTGGGTAGCTGGGGGGAGAGGGCTAGCTTACACCTACATGGCTAGGTGATAGCTGTCAGCCGCGCCCTCGCCCCAAGCTGGGTGTTCGGGTCACTCCAGGGTTACCAACTAATGCTTTTTTACCGTCATAATGGATATCAAGGAATATAGAGGACAAGGAAGGTGATTCGTGTAAAGTTTTTGAAGCTGATTTTCACGCCATCTAACCGCCGGATAGTGGTAAAGACAGAGCAGGGAAGCATTAGAGAAAAGTACGGAATCGATGGGTGACTCCAAAAGGGTCATAATATCCCTGCACTTCCTTTTTATATTATATATATAATATCCAAAAAATGTATATTTCTTTGAAGGCTATAGGCTATAACCTTCAAAGAAATATAAATATTTTGGATAGTATCTTTGACAAGGAAATAAATTATATAAAGCAAAATATGGTAGTCAAATTTTATTCAAATTTCTACGTACTTTGGGGTTTAGAAATCATGTAAAACATGATGCAATACTTGATTATGTAACACAAAGCAGAACAGTAAGATCATTACTCTTTTACATGCAGCTACATGATAACAGCAACACCTGCCTATTAGACATTGCAATGCATTACAGGAGGTAACACAAGAAGTTAGTTGCATTATACAAGAGATTACAAAAACATCGAACTAATATCATGCATTAATGGCAGCAGTAAAAGACACTGTGATGCATAGCACGAGAAAACACATGAGTTTGTTGCAAAACATGCTGCACCACATGACATAAAACACATCAAGAGTTTTATGTTAGAAACCTTGACAAATGGTTTGGCAACGTTATGCTATACATCATACATGTTGAGAACAAAAAGCAACAAAACAAAAGCTTTTAGCATACATTACAATGGGCAAAACAGGCAACAAAAGGTATGTAAACGACATACCAATATCGCAAATTTATAAGCATTAGAGCCACTGCAAGGAAATTAAGTGGAAACCATTACTGAATAACATGCTGTAACAAACAGCACAAACCTGTTGTTGTCCTGCAGAGCATGAGGAAAAAAGAGGACAGATACCAAATGCCAAAGTATATGAGGTGAACAATAAACAAACAAATAAAATAAATAAATAAAATGAAAATAAATTAAATGCAAAATTCATATATATAGAGTAAGCAGCATATGTAGCAGTTAGGATGCATTGCAACAAAGTGGAGGAAACATTATATGCAGGGAGAAATAGAAAAGCAACAGCTAGATACAGTACATGCAGTACCACAGTAGCACAAAGCAGAGGCAGTCTTGCAAGAACACATTATAAAGCAGTGAAAAAAAATATAATAAAAATTTAGATGAAACTCTTGTTGACAGCAGGCAAAGAAACTCAACAGTTTACCTCGAGGGAAGAGGGAAAATGAAGGATGGAAAACACTAAAAAGAAACCTCGGAGGACGAGAGATTAACCAGAAAGTTAAATTGAAGATAGAGGGAAGAGATACTGAGAAGGAGGATGAAATAGAATCATTAATAGAAGGGTACTGGAGTAAAGTAATTAGAAAGGACATGGAAGTACAGCGAATGGGAAACATTATGATCTACGATTCTACAGTGACAAGAGAAAAATGGGTGAAACAGTACCTAATTGAGCTTGGAGAGGTAGAAAAGGTACTGAAAGTGTTGAAGAACGGCAAAGCTGCAGGGACAGATGGACCCATTGTGGAGTTTGTTAAATATAGAGAAGAAATGGTAAAACAGGCAATATATAACATATGTGACAGTGCTGGAGCAAGGCTGCGTGCCACAGGACTGGAAAAAGAGCAGAGTGACCCTAATACACATAGGAGGAGGAAAAGATAAGGAGGACATAACCAATTATAGGCCCATAGCTGTCATGAACATACTAGCCAAGGTTTATGGAATGATTATAAATGAGAAATTGAAATTGTGGATAGAGGAAAACAAGATGCTAGGAGAGGAGCAAAGTGGGTTCAGGAAAGGCAGAGGTGGAATGGAAAATAATATTGGAGTTAGGCAAGGATCTGTCATGTCCCCAACATTATTTAATCTGTATTTAGAGGAACTCATCGTGAGAATCAGGAAGTCCAGTAAAGGAGTAGCAATTGGAGGAGAGAAGTTAGGATGTCTGGCCTATGCTGATGATGTAGTGCTGATGGCAGAAAGTAGGGATGAAATGGAGGAGATTCTACACATAACAAACAAGTACGGAAGGGAATGGGACCTGAAGTTTAGTGAAATGAAATGTAAAGTCATAGAGTTTAACAGTGAAGGTAGGAGTCAGTGGGTGCTTCAGAATAATGTCCTAGAAGTAGTAGATAAGTACATATGTATAACTAGGAGTGGAAGTATACAAGGAAGGGATAGGCGGTGAAAAGCAGGGGAAAGTTAATGAAGGCAAGGCAAGGAGGATGATAGGCATGATTATAAATGGTGGTAACAGTCATTAATACATATGAGGTAGGCAGGAGTTTATGGAAGGGAGTGGCTGTACCCTATTGTCTGTATGGGTCAGAATTGACTCAGTACAGGGAAGGAGACATCATGCACTTGGTAAAGGCTCAGAACACAGTAGGCAGATGGGGACTAGGAGCTTGTAGGAGCACTAATGTAGAGGCATAAGGGAGACATGGATGGAGCACCTTCATGGAAAGGATAATTAAAGGAAAACTGGTGTTCCACAAGAAAATTGAGACTAACTGAAGATAGATGGGCAAAGAAAATATCACAGGAAAATAGATCAAGTACCACCTGGAAGAAGGAACTAGAGATGGAAAAGGAGAGAAATGGAACAAGATGGAGATAAGAGATATCAAAAAGAAAAATGAGAATAATGGGCTATTTAAAATGGCAGGAGGGATGGCCAGGAAATCAACGTTGCAGTGGTACAGGTGGAAACAGAAACCAGAGGGGGTGACTTGGCATGTAGGAGACTGGGGGAGTAAGTTACTCTATAAAGCAAGAACAGGCACCTTGGAAGTCAACGGAAGGAACAGGGAACTGGAGAACCAAAATTTGTAGCTACAGGGTAGGAGCGAAAGAAACGTAGAACATATCATTTGGAATGCAACAAGTATAGGAGTCAGAGGGAAAGGCTTATAGCGTCAATAGTAACAGTCCTAGGCAGAGAGGAGTGGGACAGGAGACTAGAGCAGAAAGACGGGGCCCTGTGTACGGTGTTAGGGCTGTATGGGGACAGAAAGGAAACTGAAAGTATTGTAAACCTCACCAGTGTTCCTAGCGCAGTGCTGGGAGATAAGAACACACAAGAGACAATGAATTAGGATGATAATCAAAGGATTGAAAGCTGATGAAAATGTCTTTCCCAGGTGAAATAAACAAGGGTGTTAACAAGTTTTGTTAACGAAGGAGATGAAGTGGAAGAGTACCTATGAAGCGATACTAAGCGCCAAGGGTCACAAGAAGAAGAATGATGAGTCCTTTAAAAAAAATCAAGCACCTCCGGGGCCAGAAAATTTGCAGCCGTCGCTATCAGCTGGTGTGGTGTTCGAACAGCCTCCCTCCCCATTTGCTGTATTCGCATACGCAGCCTGTAGATGGTGTTTCGTAGGAGGCTTCTTATTGGTGTCCCTGAGAATATGGACAGTGTTACACATTGTCTACATAAGTATAACTTACTAACATAATTATGTACTATAAATGTATATGGATGATTTGCTCATATGTCTAGTAATTGAGAAGGAATGAGCTGTGGAGTGGTGATGGCGGTGAAGCACAGAACACTGAAATGGTAAATGATGGACACCTTGAAAAAATGGGCGAGAGTGAGATGACAAGGATATATATGTGTAGAATATATGCTGGGAGTGTGAGAGGATGACCCCCTGATAAATGGGAGGATATAGTGTTGGAGTAGATAGTGTGAGAAAGAGGAAAGATGCAAGAGTGAGACGACTGGTAGATATATGAAATTAAATATCTTTACAAATATAAAATGCAAAAAATATCCGTATGATTTTATAGTCACTTAAAATCTAAAATCATGCATTGTAGAGGAACAGCAAAATAATATTCCTGAAATATTACGACTTTTGGGGCATTTTGAGACTTGGACATCCTGGTGACCCTCACTCATGTTTGCTGTTCCACCATCTGTTGAAAAAAGTTTGTTGTTAGTTAAATAGCAATAATTGTAAAAATATTTTCATTATGTTCTGCATATAAATGAGGTGAATTAGCAGTATGGAAGGAAATGTAAGATGTTGAATAGGAAGTGGGTAAAGAAGATGAGGAGGACATGTGAGATATGTATAGTGAGGAGAAAGGTTGTTTGACAGTTTGAGGGATAAGAAAAGAAAATGACAGTATCAATAACAAACAAACACTGGCAACTGGTATTATGCATATTTTAAGAAAGGAAATACTCGATGAGTTTTTACCCTCTACAGCATGTATGTGAGGTGAGGTCACTGGTGCTGCTGGAGGAGGCACCATGGAGGAGGGCAGCAGAGGCTCCTGGCACACACCTGAAAACCACTCATTGTTGATATATTTCTGAGACTGTATACGGAAGTTTGTCGATACAAGTTATAATTACATCTCAGACTATAATTCATAAGTGAGACTAACATCATGCAAAATGTTAACATTATAACGCTCAATACCATCCATTTGCTGTGGCTGTGACTGATGTGGTGGGAGGCTGTGGCTGTGGCTTATGTGGTGGGAGGCTGTGGCTGTGGCTTATGTGGTGGGAGTCTGTGGCTGGTACTGGGGTTTAGGCAGCACTCCAACATCAGTTTCAAAACAATCTGTCAAAACAAAATATCAGTAATAATCCTGTACATAATTAGAACATTGATACTGTACCTGCCAATGCTAAAGCCATATAATTAAGAGAGAGAAAATAAAACCTTTTTCCAATACACTGATAAGGGCTGGAAGCCATTAATAAGAATAAATACACCCTTAATGTAGATGGGTTGATGATAACAATAATGCATAGTCTGTACAAACCACTGTGTGCCATATTTTCGGTAGTAATGGTAGAGCTGTCCTCCCCTGCTGCCACATCTAGCCCAATCTCCGCTGATGCTAATGGCGCTACAGAAAGATTTGATCAAAATAAATGTTTGAGAAGGTAACTACGTGCTTACAATACAAAATTTAACATATATATATATATATATATATATATATATATATATATATATATATATATATATATATATATATATATATATATATATATATATATATATATATATATATATATATATATATATATATATATATATATATATATATATGTATTTAATCACAACACCAAAGAAGGTTTGTCATGTACGAAACCAACTTTCAACTGAGCTGAGTGTACGAAACGACTATGGTTTTCGTATAGGAAAAACATTTTGAGTACGAATCTACTGGTGTAACGAAACAACTTTATCGAAATGACGCAAACTGACCCCACTCGACAATCTAACCTAACCTCTTAACCAAATTAACCAACCACCTAGCTGGGGGGCTCCGTCACCCCTTGACCCCCGATAAACTAACTAACTTTCTAAGAGAGGGAAGCTCCGTCCCCATCGACCCCCCAGTAACATAACAATTTACTTAAGCCTTAGCTGGATAGCTAGACACTCTCTTGTCGGGGGGCCCCATTCCCCCAGCTTTTTTGAGTGAGTGGGAAGTATAGCATAACTAGAATGATATCGAATATTTACCCGACCCTTGTTATCTGGATTCTCGCACTACAAGCAATGTGGATAAAGGGGTTACACTTGCACGGGTACCGTTGATTCGGGCAGCCAGTTGAAACCAAGCCGCCTATAGTAGCATGCATACCCAGCAACAGGAAGTTCGCGTCGTTTTCAAGACACCACAGTTTTTTCTTGGCTTACAATAGGGGCTTGTTCTAATGGAGATAGTTTTATTTGCGCAAACCCATAAAAAAAAAAAAGGTATAATTTGGGGTTAAGGTTAGGTTAGGTTTCATTAAAAACTATAAGGTTATGTTTGGTTTCATTAAAACCTTTAAAGGTAGGTTTAGGTTTCATTAAAACCTATAAGTTAGTTAGTTTCATTAAAACCTATAAAGGTAGGTTAGTTTAATTTATTTCATATATTTTTTATTTTTTTATTTCCCACAAAATAAATATCTCCGTTAGAACAACACCTTTTGTAGGCAAGAAAAAATAGTCGTTGGTCTTGAGAACGACCCACCCTCTTGTCCAGTTGGCATTTAATTAGGTGGCCTGATTCAACTGGCGGCCCGAATCAATGTATCCCTGTCACGATAACGGGCTTATCTAGTTTCTTTTATTTTGCCAGCAAAGGTGCAGGCTTGACTACCTTTAGCCTTTAGAGTTAGAACATGCCATGATAGCTTATGAGGCAAGGGAGGAGCGCTCATAAAGGGTAGTCTTTTTTAAGGATATTGGTCACCCTGGATTTTCTCTTATTGACTCAAATATCCTTTAAAACGGACACTTACATACCTTCTAAACAGCTTTGGGAGCAAACTGCAGCCTCACTCCAGGGTGTTTACGTCTTTTCTTGTCACACCACGTAGCATAGCGAGAGGCGACGGGCACATTCTTGAGTCTGGGTTCAGTAGCCATGTGGGCCTGTGGGCCTGTTGTTTACACTCCCTATAGAGGCGACGGGCGCCATCTAAGCGCCAGCAAATGCATAGGGCAGGGATTTTCTGCCTACATAAGACTCCCCTTCCTTGTCCTCATATTCATTCCTCTAGATGGATATGGGTGTTAGCGACACAGACGAGGGTGTGAAGTTCGCCTAGTGAGTCCCTAAGGTCACTGGCAAACCGAAAGTCTCGGCATATTTAGTCTTTAGCCTTACCCTTACCATATATGGGTATAATAAGACATCAATTTTTTCTCTCTTTCTTCTTTATTGTACAAACTTGAACGTATACACAAAATAGATTTAAAGAAAATACAATATAATTTCATATGGATGTTTACATTAATAGTTTAATATAATGGTGTTTAAAAGAACATGTAATAATAAGGAGTAAATGGTAAAAAGATTGGTAGTAAGATTGTGGTAAATACAACAGGTATTTATTAAAATGTGTATGTGTGTGTAAGAGTTATGTTTACGAAAGTAACGCCTTAAATCGAGAAAACGGGAGAATGGAAACGGAAACGGGAGTGAGGAGGCACACTAGAGTATAATCGCGCGTGCTGCTACAGTAGTTAGTATAGTAGTAGTTAGGAGTATAATATAGTGAACGTAGTAGTATTAGTAGTAGTATAAGTTAGGAGTAGGAATAGTAGTAGTAGTAGTAGTAGTTAGGGTAAGTAGTAGTAGTAGTTGTAGTAGTAGTAGCAGTAGTAGTAGTAGTAGTAGTAAAAATATGTTTTGAAATAAAATAGAAACAACAATAATAACGATAAGACCGTCAATCATATTATCACTATTACCAAAACATAAATACCTGGGAATTTTATCTTGAAAACTATACAAGAAAATAAAGGTACGTCACTATTACTAACATCATTCTCATTATTATAAAAACTACCCATGAAAAATGAGCGAAACATTATAATGAGTTTATCAATTACCATTTCATTATTATGTAATACTAATAATCAAACTCTTATTTTTAAAGCAAATGGAAAACAAAAAATGTAGGCATGTTAATATTGCATTATCTCGGTCATTATCATAAATTTAATCAACTTTATTAAAGTTAATTAATAATAACTTTAATAATAACTTTATTGTCATTATCAGTATCATTATTTTCATCATCATCATTATTAATATCATAACTAATATGAGCATTATTATCACTATTTTAATAACGAACATAATTTCGATCAAGCGTAAAAAGGAGAGTGAACGTAGAAGAAAGTGATTGGAAAGACTGAACAAAGAAAGCGGAGAGTAGTGAAAGGAAAAGAGAGGAAGGAGGGAGATAAAGAAGGAAGGAGGGAGATAAAGAAGGAAGGAAAGAAGTAGGGAAAGACAGGAGGCCTTCCTCCTTTGTCTATCAGGCGATGAACGCGAGACGTGGAAACGAAGCCCCAAATCAAGCCAACCATTAATTTGAACTCCCACAGAGAGATAGAGAGAGAGAGAGAGAGAGAGAGAGAGAGAGAGAGAGAGAGAGAGGAGAGAAGAGAGAGAGAGAGAGAGAGAGAGAGAGAGAGAGAGAGAGAGAGAGAGGAGAGAGAGAGAGAGAGGAGAGAGAGAGAGAGAGAGAGAGAGAGAGAGAGACAGAGAGAGAGAGACAGAGAGAGAGAGACGAAACAAAAAATCTTAAAGCCACTACATTATAGTACAGGATGCTAATGGCAGGTGACAATTCTTTCGGAATATCTGGGAATAAAGCTGCTCCATTAAAACTTGAGTCTGTATATAGTTGGGCCGCAACAGCAGCAGAAGTACCAGCAGGAATGGAAGGTAATGGTGGCAGCAGGCAGTGTGGGGGAAAGCGCGGGGCTTGGCAGACCTCGATAAACTATGAACTTTCGTGACACTCTTGAATTTGGTGGTTGTGGAATCTTTTGTGAAAGTAGTAAGGCGAGTAGGCGTTGTTATGGATGGCCGGGGGATCGGCCCTTTGTGTTGTGTGTGTGTGCGTGTGTGTGTGTGTGTGTGTGTGTGTGTGTGTGTGTGTGTGTGTGTGTGTGTGTGTTCCGAGTGTGTTCCCTCAGTTTCTATTGCGCTTCTTTACAATTCACGGAGGTTCTCTCTCTCTCTCATCTCTGTCTTTTCTTTCTCTTCTCTCTTTTTTCTCAATCTCATCGGATCGGTCTCTCTCTCTCTCTCTCTGCTCTCTCTCTCTCTCTCTCTCTCTCTCTCTCTTTTCTCTCTCCTCTCTCTCTCTCTCTCTCTCTCTCTCTCTCTCTCTCTCTCTTCTCTCTCTCTCTCTCTCCTGCGAGGGGGGGAGGGGCAAAATCAGGTGTGTTTGTGCGTGTGTCTGCGTGTGTGTGTGTCAATAAATTATTTAGGGTCTTGGAGAGAGAGAGAGAGAGAGAGAGAGAGAGAGAGAGAGAGAGAGAGAGAGAGAGAGAGAGAGAGAGAGAGAGAGAGAGAGAGAGAGAGAGAGAGAGAGAGAGAGAGAAAGGGCAAAACCAGGTGTGTGTGTGTGGCAAGGAATCCTATAAGCTCCTAGAGGGGGTACGAGGAGGAATAGGCGCAGCAACGAACTGATCATGATCCATAGAGGTTGGACAAAAATGTTTTCAAAGCTTTTTCACCTGAAATGTCTTCATTGGTGGTAGGTCTAGTAAAAAAAAAAAACCAACCCGAATCCCCCCATGGGAAACCTCGTTTTGGCCTTAAATCCATGATGGCCGACATTATACAGGCTCAAAAAATTTAATTAACATTGTGGGAATTTATGTCACATACATATTTAATATGAGGGTTCTTACCTAACAATCAAACCCATGGCTATCGTCCGACACCTCATCCTAGCTAATCAAGTAACTAGGATACTTATCAGTGGATAGTGGGTTGAATTACGGCTGTAGGCTTGGATTAATCCTGCAATGGTCTTGTGATCCGATGTGGTCGCCCGTGATGAGGGCCGCCCGTGTATGACAGAGGCGGTGGGCTGGAGACGGTAGTTGTTATCGAGACGTCAATCGGTTATCACAGCAGTAACTTGACGCGGCAATTGTTATTTCTTGTGTTGCTAAGTCACGTCCTTTGAGTTAACACTATATGTACAATTAAAGTATGTACAAATAAGCACGTCTATATTAACAATAGATGTTATCCTTTCAGGGGCTCGGAGTGTACTTGTACTTGTATTTATACAAGCACGTATTAGATGTTAACTCCTCGGATGTCTAGAGTGTACTTGTACTTGTACTTATATCTACAAACACGTCTGTATTAACAATAGATGTTACTCATGGAGGGACTGGAAGTGTACTGGTTCTCCGAGAGTGGGCGGTGAGCCACCGATACCAATCCTTAGCCACGTATATTATTCCCTGTGGCCTAGAATCTACATGGGTGGCAGCCAATGACCGCGCTCCAAATTAAGGTGCTAATTATTTAAGTGCAATGCTTATTAACCACTTGGAATATTAATTTATCCTATCCCAGTACTAATCATTTACTTAATTACCTTAATTATTACCTATTACCATTACAATTAAAAATTCACGAAAAACAGTAATCCCTATACGCGCCCTCCTATTGTGAGCGGAAAATAACTCTAACTAGGGGGGGGGGGGGACAAACTACCACTCTACCAATTATGAGAGGGTGTTTGGTGGATAATTTCCACACTGGTGGCCGGCGAAAACTGAAGGTCCGCTTCATGTGACATCACCCCAGGCCACATAACGCCGGAACATTTCAATAGTGGTTTCGGCACTGTGGTCTTTGGCTTTTTTAAAATTAATAGTCTTGATAGAGGTACCAGTGAATATGCTGACATATACATGATCGGGGGGAGAGCTATCTCCTAAATCTGCAGAGAATATAACCCTGCAGGGAATATTAACCCTGCAGGGAACATTACCCCTGCAGGGAATATTAACCCTGCAGGGAATAGATATAATAGTATCCCCAGTATAGTCATCACCATTGACCTCAAATGGTTTTAGGATCTCTTTATCAGCGGGAAGTTCAGGGGGACCTAGATAGGAGACTAGTCTACACTCAGATCTATTAAATTTAATGAGATATTTGAGGTAATATTTGACTGCCTGTCTACCATGATTTATCCAAAAATTACACCTGATATCGGCTAATATTGTAGCCATTCCGCCATGTAATGAGTTCCTATGATATTCTTCCACCAACAATTTAGTAAGATGATGGCGTTTGGGAATTAATATGGGATGGCAGGTGGTATTTGGAAGACCAGCTTGAAAATTTCGACCTCGACACCTAATTATGCCCTCATGATCAAGGTACAGACCTAATAATTTGGTCAATTTGTTCCTATGGCGGCTGGCTGAGGCCAATAGCTGATATTCCTCACGAAATACCTGTTTCTGTATTGTTCTGATACAAAACTTCAAAGGATCAGAGCTATCCCTTTTTTTAACCTTGCAGGGAATATTAACCTTGCAGGGGGCATTTACCTTGCAGGGAGTATTAACCTTGCAGGGAGTATCAACCTTGCAGGGAGTATCAACCTTGCAGGGAGTATTAACCCTGCAGGGAGTAGTAACCTTGCAGGGAGTATCAACCCTGCAAGGAGTATTAACCCTGCAGGGAATATTGCTCAATAAGGAAAACCTTTCTATGTCTATCACAGGATCTGGGATCAATTCAGGTTCCCTTTTATATCTTCAGATATGTCTGACTGAGTGGAAACCATATAAGGATTATTATTATACTCTTTCAGCCAGGTAGGACCTATAAACCATATATCTTCAGATATGTCTGACTGAGTGGGAACCATATTAGGATTATTATTACACTCTTTCAGCCAGGCCTTTAAACCATAATCCTGTATTCAATTTGAGGTTATTATCTCCTCGCGACACATTTTTATTAGGATTTTCATTAGTGGCAATATATTCATTATGAACTGGAATACCACTTTCCTCTAAAACCTCACTTATTGGTGTGGGCAAGAAAGTGGTTCCTATTCTGGTAATTAATAGGGTTGTGCATGACTAGGAATACTCTCCTGTTCGACTGTATGGGTTTGTGGGATGGGTCTCATTATTACCTTACCACTAGCACTAGTGAACATTGAGACGTTATGTATTTTGATGACCTTCCTTAGGTAACGCCCAAAATAATGGGCTCCTATTATTAATTGGAAAGGTCCATCAACGTCTTTGAAGGTATTACTAACTAGTTTAACACCATTATCCCTCAGCATTTCAGCTGTGTCATTTAGTCCATTAACAGTTAAACTAATTCCAATATTATTTACTACTACAGCAGCTACCCTACATTTATATCTTCCCAATTGGACTAGGGGTTGAACTATGTCATAGGTTTGAGCCTCGTTATTGGCGAGAAAACCTGATATGGCTAAATTAACTTTATTCATTATCGGTAGTTGTAACAATTCAACTATCTCCCTGCTTATGAAGAATCTTTGTGCACCACTGTCAAACATTGTCTTTACATTGACTGAATGACCATTATGGCTCACATTCAAATCCGCAGTGGGAACAGCTGCTGAACTACTCTTATTAGTGACTGCCATTTAATTTTTTTTTAATTTTTTTTTTTTTCTTTTTACATGTGTGCCTATAGCGCCTGTAGGCAGTGGTGAACCAGGGCTCGGATGGTAGGCTCTGGAGGTTCACTTGAAGGCTGTAATGATTGGCCCTCGCCCGTGGTGGCGCAGGCATGATTTTTATAGTGACGCTTGTGAGGCTCATGCCATCCCCCTGTGTCCTCCGTTGCACTCGCAATCGAAGGTAGAGTTGATGGGCAGGGCATGTGGGTGTTCTTAGGCCACTCGACGGTGCAGAAAGGTTTTGGGTTTCTTCGGGGATCGAACTCGGGTCACCGAGAACGCCAGTCGGAGACACTAACCACTCCGCTACCGCCTCCCCTCGTACTACTACTGTAGGGTCTGAGTTATTATCACTGTTAGGACAAAGAGCGATGTTATGAACAGATTGTTTACATTTCCTACAAGTTCTTAAGCTTATAGGGCATGCATTTGAAGCATGTTTACCACAGAGACAGGTTAGGCAAATACCAAGGCGCATTAACCTTTCAACTCTCGTGTAACAATCTGAATATATATTACATGTGGAGGGCGGATGTTCCCCCTCACATAAGACACAATTTATTATTCGTACTTCACTAGAAGTAGTCGCCCTGGAACTAGGGATTGTATCTATTATTTGAGTAGGTCTAAGTGGTTTACTGGTAGGCTGAGAAGTTTGAATCGTAATTACAGGCTGTTTGATTTGCGTAAAAGGTGCAGGATAACTACCCACTAACGAGGGATCTTTAAACTCTGAGGGTGGCTGATATAGCTGATTACCTTCAGGCGTAATAATCGTGATCTCCCTGTGGTGGGGTTCTGGCTTAATACCTTGCAAACTTTGGGTTAAAGAAACTTTAGCTGTAGATGGAATATGAGCACACTCCAGTAATCCCTCATATTCAATTACTTTATCGAGATATCTTTGGCATTCGTGTTCATAATTGATAACACATTGCTGAATAATGTATTTATCCCCAGCTTGTCTTAATTTAACTTCATATATGCAGTAAGGCGTCTCATATTTTTCCCATTTAGTTTTTAGTATTAGCAGACTTGACTTTAAACTATTATAGTCTATAGGGTTAGTCCCAGCTGCTTCCTCACACGTATTATATAATCGTGTCAGGCAACCTAATTTAGCCGCCAATGCTTTAGTCCCTTCCGTCATTATTTTAATTGATTAACTCAAATGAAATTTTAAATGCAAGATTACGTTACTAAAAATAATTATTAGTTGGTAAGTAATTATTATCTCCTAAGTGGCGGTAGTGCCTACTCGGCCTAACAAGACGTGAAGCAAGGCGTATATAATTGCAACCACCACCTAACTACTACAACTAGCTAGTACAACGCAACCTCTGATGCTATCTACTACCACAGGGTGATGGCATATGGTAGTTGAACCGCTGAGTCATTCTTGACGCCACGAAATACCCCGCCTCCAGCCTCATAACCAGCGGTTGTGATAGGCTCATAACTACCTCACAATTAACGACCACCTTGAATCACATGAACATCAATATTCCTCTACTCGGGGCACCAATTGTAGAAATTTATGCTACAAACATATTTAATATGAGGGTTCTTACCTAACAATCAAACCCATGGCTATCTCCCGACACCTCATCCTAGCTAATCAAGTAACTAGGATACTTATCGGTGGATAGTGGGTTGAATTACGGCTGTAGGCTTTGATTAATACTGCAATGGTTTTGTGATCTGATCGTCGCCCGTGATCAGGGCCGCCCGTATATGAAAGAGGCGGTGTGCTGGAGATGGTAGCTGTTATCGAGACGTCAATCGGTTATCACACCAGTAACTTGACGCGGCAATTGTTATTTCTTGTGTTGCTAAGTCACGTCCTTTGAGTTAACACTATATGTACAATTAAGGTATGTACAAATAAGCACGTCTATATTAACAATAGATGTTATCCTTTCAGGGGCTCGGAGTGTACTTGTACTTGTATTTATACAAGCACGTATTAGATGTTAACTCCTCGGATGTCTAGAGTGTACTTGTACTTGTACTTATATCTACAAGCACGTCTGTATTAACAATAGATGTTACTCCGGGAGGGACTGGAAGTGTACTGATTCTCCGAGAGTTGGCGGTGAGCCACCGCTACCAATCCTTAGCCACGTATATTATTCCCTGTGGCCTAGAATCTAAATGGGCGGCAGCCAATGACCGCGCTCCAAATTAAGGTGCTAATTATTTAAGTGCAATGCTTATTAACCACTGGGAATATTAATTTATCCCATCCCAGTACTAATCATTTACTTAAATAATCTTAATTATTACCCATTACCATTACAATTATATACATATCCCTATACGCGCCCTCCTATTATGAGCGGAAAATACCTCTCACTAGGGGGGGGGGGGAAACAAACTACCACTCCACCAATTATGAGAGGGTGTTTGGTGGATAATTTCCACAAACATAATTGTTTAACTAAATGACATAGAAAGACGTTTAAGGTACCATTTGCAACTAATTCTAGGAGGACTCCCATTCGTTTGGTGATATTTTCGGAACCATTAGAGGTCACGATTATGTGTTAAGGTCAAGAACATTATCAAATTTGATCAAAATTTGGTCTCCAAGGTCACCAAATGACGCATATTAGTTCGGAAAATCGCTCAGTGTGGCATCTTCACCTATCGATCACATTAATTTGACTGTATTGAAAAATGTAATCCTCTCCATGGTATGTTTCAATCTAATCAGTATATTTTTATTTTTGTTTCAGATAGGACCGTAATGGCAGTGTGCAGTCAGGATGCTATTTGTGTACTGTGCGAGGAGAATATAACATTCACTGTCAAGGATTTTGCATGTGTCAGTCGCAAAGGCCCTGCTGCAATCAATGATTTCAGTGTCAAATACAATGAACTAAATCCAGTAAAGACTATCCCGATTCAAGTATTTGACGACAATGAGAAGCAGTATGTGCATGAGAGATGTCGTAAGGCTCACACTAATACCAGGCGATATGAGCAAATGCGCAAACGTAAACATGACTGTGACTCTTCCTCAGCACACAAACTCAGATCTGATTGTCAAACAAATTTTGTTTCCATACTGACTGCTATCTCTGTGGAGAGTCGGTTGATCAAGAACAGATCAAACGACATCCAAACAACACTGATTATGAATTCAGTCGGGTCATGCTGCTCCAGGTGAAAGCGACGATTACAAGAAGATGTGCAGAACGTCGTGCAAGCAAAGTAGATGAGTGGGTCGATGCTATATCGCATAGACTCTCATGCATCAACGATCTGCCTGCAGAGGAGGCCATTTACCATCGTAGATGCTACCAATACTTCATGTCGCCTCGTAATTTGAAATTGGATGCACCGTCTACTACCACTGATGGAGCGCTTCCTAAGAAGCGAGGACGTCTAAGCAGTTGTTGAGGAGAAGAAATCGGCCTTCTTGCATGTCATTGAATACCTGGAAAACAACGATGACGAGACAGTCACTTTAGATGCACTAAACGAAATCATGGAGAAGGAAGCTAGCTGGTGGTGGTGAAGTGTGCATCACTAGGACGGTGTGTATCACTACGTTGAAAAAGAAACTGGATCCTGCCCTCTCGGAAAGTCTCCTCTTCCTGCACGCCTTCAGTGGGTGTGATACCACATCAAGACCATATAAAAATCGGCAAAGTGACTTTTTTCCAGAAGTATCAGCACTGAACAAGTCGCCCCCGTTTTTTGTCCCTCTTCATGAAACGGGGACTTCGAACAGGCAGGAAAGATCCATGCGGGAGATATAGGGGTGCAAACTCACTAAGCCTAACACAGAAAGGGGGACGAAGCCCTATTGAAGGTAGCTACATCTACACAATATGTCTCTCCAAAAAGATTCCCCACGAATGAGCAGCCCCCTTCAAAACCCATCGGATTACACCAAGTGCAGGGAGGCGGGGAAAACGATATCGCCTCTGAATTTGGGGGTTTGGAAACCCACTCCGGTGGTCTTGTGCCTTCAGGAGATCACCCAGACACCAGAGCACTGCTTAAGATAATTCCCCCGTGCAATTGGGGGCAGTGTGACAAGAAACATGCACCGTCGCAAAATAAACCAGTGTACCCAGTTTGGGGGCCAATGCAGGGGAATCACTGCATGAATGTATACGGGGGAGATTCAGGATGGATGACCTGGTGTAGATTTGAATAACGATGGTTGATATTGCAATGTGACCTTGAATTTTATCACCCTCAATAATTTATATGATCGGGAATAATGAGTTTTGTTGTTGAACTTTAACACATTTTCAAAATAATTTAACGCAATGTCAAAAAAATTGTTTTTATCTTATTTTTTGGTTAAATTTGGATGATTATGAGTCGGCCGAGTCAAAATAAATGAATGGACATCTAAAAAGAGTGATTTGAAAAATACATCCAATGTAATTTTGAGCGAATGCATCATTTTGATCAAATTTAGGGTCAAATTTGGATCAAATTTCTTTGACCTTTAATTTATACATGATCTAGATATCCACTACCCAAAAAATTGCTAAATAAGAGCATCTTAACAACCATATATTTCATCAATAAAAAAATTTTGGTATAACTCAGGAAATTTCGGCAATTTTTTAAATTTAACCTACCTTTACACAGATTGATATCTAACGATCTTTTAACTATCATAAAAACAAAAAGGTCCCTGAAATTAGTTTAAAAAGACACATTAAAAAATGTTTCATGTTTTTTTTTAAAAAATTTGGTCCATTCTAAGTTTGCACCCTACAATGTCGCCATCTTTGGGGTTTAGGCCAAAAAGAGGTTTTCCCATGAGTAGATTCGGTGGGGTCTTTATTCTGATAAGGCACATCACCAATGAAGTAATTTCAGGTGAGAAAGTTTTGATAACATTTTTGTCCAACCTAAATCGTTCATTGCTTAGACTAGAAAGGGGTGTATGGGACAGCGTGGCGTGGCGGGGGGCGCCTGTCCCCTAAGGTCCCCGGGGGTGCAATCCAACCCCAGCAACAAGACATTAGCTGAGGGAGGTCTGGGCGAGGGTGTTTGGAAGGTGGTAATGGAGGAACGGTCTGGCTGTGGGGGTCTCCCTACTGACATGGCATAGCACCCTTATATACGCATATACTTTCCTATCTACCTATCTCTAGATACCTGCCTGCCAAGACTGCGATGTATCTTATCAACCTACCTCACTTGATCTACCAACCCATCTACCTACCTAGACTTTAATGTACCTACTCAACCTAACTCACTGTATGTACCTACCTACCTATCTAGACTTAAATATATGTCATCAACCTACCTCACTTTACCTTAACCCACCTACCTACCCATCTACCCAGCAACATACCTAGACTTAAATGTATCTACTGAATCTACCCCACTTTATCTATTTTATATACCCACCTTTACCTACCCATACTGAAATGTATCTACTCAATCTACCTCACCTTATGTACCTACCTACCTACCTGTCCTGCGTTCCATATTTAGGTCATCAAATCCACCTGTTGTAACGCGGCTTTTTTTCCCTCGTGTTCCTCCACGGCTATTTATGAAGATTTTCATGTCGGTAAATAATACAATATTGTCCTTTTTTTAACATGCCAAAAGCACACACACAAATTATAAAAAGCCCGCTAGCTGCCCTATAAAGTAGACAGTATGAGATGTCTAGTTAACTTCCCTTTTATATATTCATGTTATTTATAGTCGTATTGTTGTAATCAGTATTCATATCATATATAAGATCGTATTACGGCTTAAGGAATACATAGCTATAAGGTTTATACTGAAGATACTATAAATACACTTTCAGCTCAAGCAATATATAGGAAGTGTTTAAAGTTACCCTACCACCCTTCCCCTTACAGCCCAATCAGCGATAAGATTTAAATAGAGTAACAATACACTTAACTGGAATGCAAAATATATTATCTCGTGGAAACACACACACACACACACAAAAAAAAAAAAAAAAAAAAAATGTACACCAAGATCAATACAGCTCATCGCCTCTCCTTACGGTGTGTACATCACATATTTACCTATTCCTGTACCATTAGTACAGTGTGCTTAACCAAAGGGCGGGAGGGAAAGGGAGGGTAGGAGGAACCGTCCCTATATAAGGTTAAATTTCCCCCACACAAAACACGCCTATGATTCAACACGTTCATCCTTCACGCCGCGTAATGGCTGCCTCTCTGACCCTGTGACCGCTTTATACCTGGCCACGACCTTCCTGACGGGGGAGGAGTGTAGGTTGGAGGGTAGGATGACAGGGCAGCAGATGACCATTATCCTGTCTATCCGCACGACCCTCTTATTGTGTGAGTGACACTCACTCCTCAGTGAGTGAGCTGCCAGGATCCCCACGACACACTCTGGTAATACCTTCCCTGCGAGGCTGCGATCACGTCTTTACCACGTATCTACACCGTTGCTGCCGCATCCAGGAAGATCTACAGCCCTGCAGCGTCCCTATCCCTTCCCTGTGTTCCATTCCCCTTCGACGTTGGTTCCCAAGGGCTACGTTGTACATCCCACCCCAATGCACCCCATCCACACCGCCCGTTTTCTTTCTTCTTCAGCGACGGGGACCTTCTATAGTCTCCTTGAATGTGTCGCATAAATATAATGTCCTGCCTCTTTACGACCGTAGCGCCATGCAGAGATGATCATGAAATGAGGTTTAATGTCCTGATAAGCATCGTGTAGGCGAGTAATGAAACCACCTCTAACGAGCCCCTGAATCCCTTAAGGTGCCGTTTACTCACCTTTAACGCGACGTAAAAATTGCTTACCCCCATCCTAAACGACAAACGTCGCTTACCTGAACTACCTGCCTGCCTGCCTGCCTGCCTGCCTGCCTGCTTGCCCGGCTGTTGCCCTGACACTAATATTGCCCCAAACTATTCCATTTGCCTGCGTCTACGTTCTTTTCCGTCACGGGGATAAGAAAAAACAATGAATCCTGTATGGAATTGTGCTGAAGCGGAGGTTTGGAGAGCGTGAGGCAGTCCATTATCAGGGAGAGGAAAGGAGGGAAGAGGGAAAGGCAGAAAGGTATTCAGTGGAACGGGAGATGAATAAGGAGGGCAAAAATAAGGGGATATGAAGAGAAAGGAAGAATCTATACCAGGATAAATAGAAGAAAAGGAAATGCAAAAGAAGGAGAAAAAGATAAACGAAAGATAGGGCAGAGAAGGAAAGGCGAGAAAAAAAAAATAAGAGCAAGGTATACAATGGTGAAAAAGATGGGAAATAAATACTTGTGGGAAGAAAAGGGGGATGAAAAAAAATAAAAAATTATAAAAACGTGAGGGGGGGAGGGGAAAAGAATGGAAGGAGGTGGGGGGTAGTTTAGTTAGCAGGTGCACCCCGGAAAACCCTTTGCCGGCACCCAGCCCCCTGGAAACCCTTTGGGGTAGCCACTGGGGAAGCCCCAGTACACCCCGCCTTGAGGCTTTTTAAAGGGGGGTTTCCCTTTTGTTCTCCCTGAAATTTTTGTACTGTCCCACTAGAATAAAACCCTTTTTAAAGAAACCCTTTGTGTTTATGTGATCCCACGGGACTTTAGACTGGTCACCCCCCACAACAACATGGCCCCAGTAGGTCACTAGGGGGAAAAAGTGAAGGACATTTTTTTAGGGGGAAAACCCAAAAAGCCTTTTTGTACAGCCTTTTGTGTGTGCCTCAGCTTCGCGCCAAAACCTTTCCCCGCAGCACGGAATTTTTTCTGCTTTTGGATTTCACGGTGTTTTAGGAACTACATTTGCTACTGTGTGTTACAGTGTCTTGTGTTACGCTTTTTGGTCTCAGAGCGGCTACGTTTTAAATTTGGGGCACCCCCAACCCTTTTGGCCCCCCCGGTATTAGGGAAAGCGCCACCCTTTCTGCCCCTTTCCCCCTCCCCAGTACCCACCGGCTTCACTGTTTGTCGGTCCTAAAAACCCCCACAGCGACCCAGCTGCCGTTTGCCACCCGCCACTGCCACCCGTTTATAACCACACTGACACCAAAGCAAAAATTCTGAACCATTCGTGACTCGGGGCCCGCTGTATTTTCATGTACACCCGATTCGAGCTTTTTGAAGCTTTTAATTTATTTACTTAAAAAATCTGGTACACCCTTTTTAAACCATGCCCGGGGAACGAGGAAAGAAAAACAATCTGACCCAAATTCACCCCCAGGGTTACCCCCGTGCCAGCCCAAAGGGTGATTGCAGTTTCATTTCTCATTTTTCACCGGGGGGGCCCGGCTTTCACTTAAACCCTGCCTCCCTTTTACGTGGGGAAGTTCCCCCCCCCCTCCCCGGGTTTGGGGGGACCTTTCTGATCATGCAGGGATGGAAGCGCAAACGACGTGAAAATGAAGGCAAGGGCCCGGAGGGGCCCGGGGAAAAAAGGGGCGACTGAAGGGGGGGAAGTCGAATAGTTTTCAGACGCTCATCCCCACCCTTTTTTACCAAAGCTGCCCACCATGGCGTTTTCCCACACCGGTGAGGGCCGGGCCCACTCAAAAAAAGCCACCCCCCCAACAAATAAAAACCCCCCCCCGCGCCCCCACACCCCCCCCTCCACCCAAGGCTTCTTTTCCCAACTCCCCCCATTAACTCCCCCCTGACGTCCTTACCAGCCCTTTCCCAGAAAAAATGGAGGGGGAGAGGGAAAAAAATTTTCCGCCACGATGGGGGATCCCCCGAGCTTGTCACAGGGAAAAAAAAACAGCTCATACACCCTACGTTGTGTTTAAGGCCCCTCAAAAACGCGGGCGAGTAGTGGAGCGCACACAAAAAAGGCCCCCCAGACTCCACGTCTCCTGTAAAAAGACGTACCAAATGCCCTGCAGGACCCACTAAAGGGCCCCCAAAAAAAGGGAAACAAGGCACTTCGTAGGCGGGAACTTTGAGCTCAAGCAGAGGAAGGCGAATCGTTCGCTGTTTTTCTTTTTTCGCCTAAAGGCGGGGCATCTAAAGAAGTTGACATTTGAAAGGGCAATAAACAAGGGTGCGGGGAAAACCCAGCTAAAGCGGGGGTTTTTCTTGTTTTGGCTTTTCGGAGGGAAAAAAAACCGTCCAACCCCTCATCTCCCTTGACGCCGCTTTTGCACTCTGCAGGTGTAGAGACGAAAGTCGGGCCTATTGAGGCCCGCCCAAAAACACCAGGGCAGCCCAAACAAACCCGGGCCCCCCCCCTTACTGCTGGGGAGGTCCATTTTTCGCAGTACAAAAAGGGTGAAAATGGCAGCCATAAGGCAAAGACGGGGCCCCGTCCCGTTACCCCCCCCCGCCCACCCAACCGGTTGCAACAGCTGGGGAACTCCGCACGTTTCCGCACTCTTTCCCCCGCTGCCGGGGGTTTTTTGTGCAGCGCTGTGGACTTACGGGGAAATTGGACAAACATTTGTAGGGTTTGCCCTGCTAAAAGAACCCAAAGTGCCTTTTTGTGGGGCCGCATGGGCCCCTATGCCCAAGGGTTGCCCCCCCTGAAACCCGGGGGTCAGCAAACCGACGGGGCCAACGCCACGGCACTAGGGGTTTTTCGTCCCTACTCCCCTGGCAGTCGGGCCGAAAGGGCCCCAAAAGGGCGCCAAAGCCCCGGAGACCCCGCCAAAACGCGTGGGCCGAATTCCCGGTCCATACAAAAACGTTTTCAGCCTTTTCAGCTCCCCGGGCACCCGGGGGGGCCAATTTTGCCCACACGTCTCAGATCTCCCCGACACGGGCGGGGGGACTTTTAACCCGTTTTTTGGGCCTAGAAAACCTACGCCCCCTGGGTTTTTAAAAAGCAAATCCCTGGGAACCCCCGGGGCCCCCAAGGCCAGGGGTTCACAGCTGAGGGTTTCCCGGGGGGTTTGGCCCCGCCATGGGTTCTTTCCCGGGCCACCATCTATTTCACCCAAACCGGCCCGGTGCTGGGGCGTGGTTTTTGCGTGCACATGGGGTACCAACTCCCCGCTCTCGTATAAAACATCTGAAGGAGTGTCAACATCTCACAGGAGTTCCCTTAAACCGTCCCTTGGGGGTTGAGGCCCCCCCCAAAACCGGTTTGCGCAAACGCGAGCATTGAAAAGATGGCTCACGTTTTGGTTTTCCCCCCCTCCCCAGCCCGACCCTGGCCCGCCCGCCCCACCGGCTCCGCGCTATCATCTTTTCCTCTCACCGGCAACAAAATAAACTTTAGGGGTCGTGGATACTTCCGGGAAGGGAATTTTGCAAATTTTCTTGGTGACGAAGGAAGGGGGCGCTACGGGCCAGGCCACTCAAAACCCAAAGACAGGCCCCCCCCATGAGGGGTCCACTTGGAAAGGGAAAACGCCACACCCCTTTGCGTCCCAACACCCCGTCCTGATCCCCCCGGGTTACCGCGAGTTTGGTTTGGGGCCGGGGAGTTGGAGTTTTTATGGGGCCCGGGGGGTTCCCTTTTTCCGCAAGCGACGATCCCCTCCCCCTGGGGGCAATCCTCTCGTAGCCGTTTTCCAAAACCCAAGGTTGTTGGGCCCGGGTTTAAAACCGCCTGTCTAAAAATGAACAAAAAAGGGTGTCACGTTCCCGCGCATCCCTCACCCCGCCCTTCGCAGCGATCCCAATGGGGGACCCCCGAAGGCACGCTTTTTCTTAAGGTAGACGCGCTGTGTGGGGTTTCGGGAAATTGATTTTTCGCCGAGGAAGACCAGCAAAGGAACATTCATCCCCCCTTACGGGGCCCCTTCAGGTTTTCCGCCCAGCCCAATGGGTTTTGCGGGTATGGAGGGCGCTTTTTGCCCCCCGAGGGGCCTTGGCCTCCAAGGTGTGATGAACTGTGTGGAGGTTGTCAAAAGGGCATCCTTCTAACGACGAGGAACCCACTCCCCCCTCTTACCCCCGGGTCCCCCGAAAAATATTGTCAAGATGCCCCGTAATATGGAAAACACCCTCCAAAGCGGACAACTTTTTTCTGCCGAACCTTCAGTAAACCTTCTGTGGGTTTCAAAACCCCCTCCAGGGTTTGGCATAAAAAGCCAACCCCGAAAAGGTTTCCCTGCCCTCAGGGCTTTCCCATCCTGCCAACCCCACTGACCTCCGCTCTTTTATTGGGTTTGTGAATCAATTTCGGAGGTTTTTTTCCCGGGTATCTCTGGGGCTTTAAAAGCCACTTCGCCCCAGATGAGTCCCAAGGGGGAAACCTTTTTTAGGGCCCCCCGACCATGAGGAGGCTTTCCGACGTGTGAAAAAAGCCCTGGGCCCGGGGGACCGGTCCCCGCCACGGGTTTTATCCTGCCTTTTCCCCCTGTTTTTTTTTTTGAAAAGGGCGCCTCTCCTTTCATGGTCTTGGCTACGCCCTTTTCTTGGGAAACCCCCGGCGGAGGGGTGGTTTTTCCCAAATGGGGTTTAGGGTGGTTCCCGGTTTCCCGAGAGGCGGGAAAAAACGCTACGGGTTTCCATCGAGCTCGGGGGGGCTTCTGGCCCCTAGCATGGGTGACCTCCCAAAATGCAGATTTTTAACCCCATCGGGGCCCGCGCTTTCGAGGGGAAATCACCGGGCATCGCCCGTTGGTTTCCCCAAACCCCCAAACCCCTACTCGCTGGCTGCCCTTTGGGAAACCTCGCCTTCAGCGAAAAAATAAAGGAGAAACTCTCAGCTTCCCCTTTTTACCCGGGAGTGGGGGGCGCGCGGGTAAGCACCTCCCGCAATTCCCCAGCTTTTTCCGCGCACCCGTCGGGCCCCCCCCCGCCCCCCAGGGGAAAAGGGCGGGAAAACCGAGACTTGTGTTCTATCAACCTGGGCGTTACCCTGCAGGCAATTCAGTCCCTCGTCCCCCCCCACCGTTCGGAATTTTTACCTACTGGGGCATGGCACTTGGAGGCCCTTTCAAATGCAGTCGCAACGACCCCTTCCAAAGTCAGGCTGGGTAAGGGCTGAGTGGGGAAAAAACGGTTTTCCCCTGAAACCCTTAAAGTCTTTCCCCGATACTCTGCTTCCCCTTTCGAAAACTCTTAAGGACCCTATAGGGGACGGGGGGTCTGGTTTTTCTATGGAGCACGTTTTTTGGTTTTTCCTGCTGCTCTAAAGCCGCCCGTCTTGGCCCAAACCCGCCCCGACAGTCACGGGAGTAGAGGCCACCAAGAGACGTGGGAGGCAAAACTGTATTTCTGGCCCGGGGATCAATCTGACTCGCCCAAAACTGTCCCTTTTTGCCCCAAACCTTGGGGGGCCCTGCCCAAATGAGGGGGCCAAAACCAGCGGCAGGGGGCCCCCCGTTTTTTGACGACGAAACCCCATCAGACCTTTTGATCAGTGGGCAGCCGACCCCTTTTTCACTGTTGCTGGGGGAAATCATTCCTAGTTTTAGCTGCCGGGCTCTTGGGGTTGGGGCCCCCTGGGTGCCATGTTTGGGAAACGACACAAAGTCCGGGCCCCAAACCCTTCGTCATTTTCTTTTCTCTTCCGCGACGGGGGCCCGGGCCCCGTGCGTCTCCCGGACCAAAAGGAGGGCCCAATTCCGAGCCGGGGCTTTCGCCCGCGTTCCTCGACCGGTGGGAAGTTAGCCCAAAGGTGTCTTCCCCCCATTACCCGCAGTCCAACGGCCACGATGTGGGGAGCAGTCAAGGGCCGTTTTAAAAACCTAATCCAAAGGGGGCTCCTCAGGCAATATCAAATGCGGGGGGGACTTTTTGACCCGGACTTTCTGGGGCTCCCAAAAGCTCCGAATAAACCGGTCCTCCCCAGCCAAATCTTGTATGGACGACCCCCCCCCGGTCCCTTTCGTCCCCGCCCCCTTCCCCCGTCCTTTTTGATGGGGTGGCAGACCAAAAACCCTAGAAAATTTTGACCCCCCGACGGCCCCCAAACCCTGCCCCCAAGACGTGGACACGCTACAACGCGCCGCCCGGCCCTTCCCAGGTTGAAGATCAAACGATAAAAATTCGTTTTCCAGAAACCGCATCCTTGCTGGGGGCAAAAAAGGGTTGGGGACAATCATGGGCACCGGCAGGTCACGGGGGGCTATCAATTTGGTTACCCCTTTGGGCCGTTTATTGGGGGGCACAAAAACGGGGTTTCCCCCGTCCTGTGCATTCCCCCCAGCGACCCCCCGACGATAGAGATCCCCTCTCCCACCATCGACCCAGTCCCCCCCCCGCTCAAAGCGGGTTTTAAAGCAGCAGAGCAGGCCGCTGGGGAAAACCTTTCTAGAGCGTGAAGTGGGGAGGGGGTTTGGGGTAGTTTAGTTGCCAAAATTTCGCCCCGGCAACCCCTTTCGCCGGGCCCCGCCCCGCCACCTGGGAACCCCCATGGCAGCCCCTGGGCAGATGTCCTAAACCCCCCCGCCTTTTAGGCCCTTTTAAAAAGGGGGTTCCCTATTTTTCTCACGGGGGTGTGTAAGGGTTTCCACTTTGAATAGAAAACCTTTTTTCAAATAACTTGGGGTTTCTGTGTCCCCCTGGACTTTGGGCTTATCACGTACACACAAAAAGGGGGGGAAAAAAAAAAAGGGGGGTGGGAAGATAGAGAGAAGGGAAAAAAGGGGTTTTTCCCCGTGAAAGGGAAAAACTTGTGGTTTTCAAAATATTTTTTGGGAGGCGGGAAAAAGTATCAGATAATTTTAAACGTGTGTTATTCGCCTTTTTTCAGCTACATAAAAAGTTTTGTGATTGAGAAACGTTCCCAATTTTACATGTTTCTGTACCTTTGTTAGAAAAAAAATTCCCTTCTGGGGTATCAGCCCAAACCCAAAATGACCTTTTTTTTAATTCTGTGTTGGGGATTGGGTTTGGGGGCAGCGAAGGTAAAGGAAAAAAAACAAAACAACAAAAAAAAACAACCCCACCAAACAATACAAAAAAATTGGTCTGCTTTAAAAAAAGATTAAAGGAAAATTTGGGGGAAAAAAATGGAAGGTAAATTTTGGGTAAAAAGAACAGTGTAAAGATATCATATATTTCATAGCTTTATTATCATTACTGTCAAAAGGAAAGCAAACAGCAAGCATGAGTTACTTGGACAGTTGGTGCCGTCGGTGGGATGCTTTGTGGACGCTTCTCTCAGTATCCTGTGGTGGTGTATGGGGCTTGGTGGGTTGGTGTTGGTTTTGGGAAAATTTTCTTTTTTAACTCTATTTAGTCTTTGTAGTAAAGCAGTATAATAGTAGTAGGGAAAAAGATAGTAGTAGTAGGTATTATAGTAGTAGTGAATAGTAGGGAGTAGTAGTAGTATAGTAGTAGTTTTGTAAAAGCGCTCCAATTTTTCAGTTTTCATTAATTTTCAAGACATACTCAACCCTTTCTTTCGTTTTTCCAACCCTAATTCTCCACTGCCTCTACCTCCCTTTTTTCCTTCCTTTCTCCTTTTTCTCGCCCCTCCCTTTTCCCCTCCCACACCACAGGGCCTCCAAGCACTAAAAGGTAATCCCCTTGCTTGGGAAACATGGCGCTGAAAAACCCTGAAAAATTAACTTTTTTTTTAATTTCCCCCCTTGTTTAAATTACTGCTGCAACTCTGATTTCCCTTTTTTTCACAATGACTCTCTACAAAAGGTATGTTTTGAGTATTTTCATTGTTGTTCTGTTACACCCAATAACACCTAATTACTTCATCACCATTTAGTACAGCATTGTCATCACAATCATAACACCGAAACCTAATTAATCATCAAACCCCATCACCAAACCCCCAATACTTCAAAAACATTTTACTATTTTAAAAACAACACCTCCTCTAACTTCAATTACGATCACACCACCCAGCCCACAACAACTTCTACATTCCCCAAACTAGAAAGCCGACTTTAAAAACACCACTCACACACCCCTAACCCCTTGCAGATTTTACCATTACTACTACCAAACTCACCATCATCACCATACCACTGATCAAATTTCTTTCCTCCCCCTCGCTACCACCAAAACAATTATTCAACCCCCTACCACCACCACCACGCCGCCGCCCGGCCCCCATTGTCACCGCTGCCACCCATTTTAGATTTACACATTTAATTTTCCATGGTCATCGGGGAAAGCATGTTTCCCCCCCCACTACCTCCACCGTGACTCATACCCCCCCCATATCTCCCCCCCCTCCCTTTCCCGCATTTAACCCTACCTGTCTCGTTTGGATTTTGACACTAGAAAATTTCCTCTCTCTCTCCTCTCTCTCTCTCTTCTCTCTCCCCTCTCTCTCTCTCTCTTTTCTCTTCTCTCTCTCTCTCTCCTTCCCCCCCCTCTCTCTCTCTCCTCTCCCCCCTTCTCTCTTCTTCTCTCTCTCTCCCTTCTCTCTCCTCCTCTCTCTCTCTCTCTTCTTTTTTTTAATATTATTTAAACCTATGCCCGAAACCCAAAAGGGGCATTGTCGTGTGCTATCAATTTTAAGGCAAGAAAATATAACTACAAATATTATTAAAACTAAACACAAAACCTAAAAAACAACTTATAACATATATTCATACTAAACTGTTTGTTTTGGGGACTGTTGCTGTCACTAAGTTTCACGGATCACTAGCTCCCGGGGGGGGGCTTGACAGTCTCCACCGATTTGGGCCCCCAACTTACACTTTGTGTTTCATCTCCTGGATGTGAGGGAAAAGGGGGCTGTGAAAATTTTCCACATCCTGGGTAAGGCCCCCAAAGGTGCATGGTGCTGGGTGGCACGGGAACGCGGCACCCCAAATGTCACAACTGGTAAGCACAGTTCTCGTCTTCGCATGGCGATTCCCGGAGGGTGTCGTAGTCCAGCCCGTGTGGCACTCCCTGCACCTGGGCATTGTGGAAAACAACAAGCGCCGCGACGTCCCTGGGTCTTTTAGTGAGCGAGGGGGGTCACCGGCGTAAGGGTGTGTGCGTGGTAGACTGAGGAGGGAGGGAGGCAAGAGAGGCTGTGAGCTAACGGGGATCTCCCTAGGGGAATTAAGGGGGAAAGCACGTGGTTTAGTGAGTCTTCTTTTCCCCTCCCCCCTCTCCCCCATCTTCTCTCTCTCCTTCCCCCCTCCCCCTCCTCTTTTCCCGGTCTTCCCCTTCCCTTCTCCTCTCTCTCGCCTTTTTCCTCTCCCCTCTTCCCTTTTCCCTCCCCTTTTATTTTATTTCTTGGTTCCTTGGGTTCTGTCTTTTTCT
>JACEEZ010009475.1:20000-28422 GCA_016584305.1 Chionoecetes opilio | reverse complement strand
TAGTAGTAGTAGTAGTAGTAGTAGTAGTAGTAGTAGTAGTAGTAGTAATAGGAGGAGGAGAAGGAAAGGAGGAGAGGAAATGGGAGGAGGAAGAACTATTTTTTTAAGTATCCTTTGCTTTGTATACAATCCTTCAGAGTCCTTCACAGGCCTCTTCGCTCCTTCACGCATCCTACAGGAGTCATGGGAGGGCATTGGAAGTCCCACAGGATTGCTATAGTATGCCTAGGTTTTTATAAGTCCTTTGACAATCGCATGGGTGGCTCAAATAGGGATTAATAATACTAATACTAATACTGAAAATACTAATACTGATCATTGTATTGAAGTCATGATTAATACTACTACTACTACTACTGAAAATACTAATACTGATCGTTGTATTGAAGTCATGATTAATCTAGCAATGCCTAGCATATTGTTATGTCTTGTAGAAAGTTTTGTCTAATTTGTGGTTTTTAAGGAATATCTGGAAGTATCATGTCATTGTGAATGGGCTGAAATAGGGACTTATAATCATTGTAACTGAAAACTGACTCCAGATTCGTGTTCAGCATGCCCGATAACTGCTAGCAACTCATTTTCAAGCAAATCAATTTTTCTAAAAATATTGCAAATTTTGCAAGGGGTATGCCTTGAATTTTTTTTTAAATCACGTTTTTTTCAATAACTAAAAAACTATGGCAGATACATGCAAGAGGTATAGAGAAGTAAATATGAAGTGTGTGTGTGTGTGTGTGTGTGTGTAGGGGGGTATATGCTAACTTAGGAGTATGATAGAAGCATTACAAGGTGAAAAATATGTGTATAATCTAATTTTTAAGTACTAGTAAGATATTGATGGTTTATGAGTGTATATGTTCTATTGTAATCTGTATCTCCTCTCTCTCTCAACCTCCAAATCCCTCTCTCTCTCACCCTCCAAAACTTTCTCTCTCTCTCTCTCAACCTCCAAATCCCTCTCTCTCTCTCACCCTCCAAAACTTTCTCTCTCTCTCTCTCAACCTCCAAATCCCTCTCTCTCTCTCACCCTCCAAAACTTTCTCTCTCTCTCTCTCAACCTCCAAATCCCTCTCTCTCTCCCCTCCAAAACTTTCTCTCTCTCTCTCTACCTCAAATCCCTCTCTCTCTCTCACCCTCCAAAATCTCTCTCTCTCTCTCACCTCCTCTCTCTCTCTCTCTCTCTTCTCTCTCTCTCTCTCTCTCTCTCTCTCTCTCTCTCTCCTCTCTCTCTCTCTCTCTCTCTCTCTCTCTCTCTCTCTCCTCATCTCCTCTCTCTCCTCTCTCTCTCTCTCTCTCCTCTCCCCCTCTCTCTCTCTCGCTCCTCTCCTCTCTCTCCCCTCTCTCTCTCTCTCCTTCCAAAACTCGCCCCAAAAAAAGTTAAGTGTAGTGTAGTTAAATCAACCAGCCATGTAAGGACCTAATGGTCTGTTGCTGTTTGTGTTTCCTTTGTATTCCTAACACACACACAACACACACACACACACACACACACACACACACACTCTCACCTTCCTGTCTATATATGTTTAGGTATATATAGGTATATACTATATAGGTATATATGTTTCTTGTACTATATATTTAAGGCCAATAAACAATCTCTCTCTCTCTCTCTTCCTCTCCCCTTGGTGGCCACACTGCCTGTAGCCGGCACAGTGTAGTGTAGTGGTGCAGTGCCTCCACAGTGCCACACCCGTCACAGTGTAGTGTAGTGGTGCAGTGCCCCACAGTGCCACCCCGTCACAGTGTAGTGTATGGCAGTGCCCTCCACATGCCACACGTCACAGTGTAGTGTAGTGGTGCAGTGCCTCCACAGTGCCCCCGTCACAGTGTAGTGTAGTGTGTAGTGCCTCCACAGTGCCACACCGGGACGTGTAGGTAGTGGTGCAGTGCCTCCACAGTGCCACACCCGTCACAGGTAGTAGTAGTGGTGCAGTGCCTCCACAGTGCACAAACCGCACAGTGTATGTAGTGGTGCAGTGCCTCCACAGTGCCACACCCGTCACAGTGTAGTGTAGTGGTGCAGGCCTCCACAGTGCCACACCCGTCACGTGTAGTGTAGTGGTGCGTGCCTCCACAGTGCCACAAACCCTCACATACCCACCACAGCTCACTCCACAGACAACACACCCCCACTCAAAGAGTGGTGGGCCTCCCTGCCCACTGCTAACTATAGGGGCCAGTAAGCTATAATACATACATAGCAATACATGAATAATGAATGGAAGAAGGAGCAGATGGGGAGGAGGCACAAGCCCACATGTTTTTTTTTTTTTTATTAATAAAAAAATAAGAAGAATAAGAAGAAGAAGAAAGAGAGAAGAATAACAATATAAAAACCTAACCACTAACATAACCAAAAAAATTATTTCACAATACTTATACAGTTTAGGTACACTCTAACCTCCATTTTCCGGACTGTCAGGGGGTTAGCCCAGTCCGGGAACCCCAAAAGTCCGGGAACCCCAAAAGTCCGGGAACCCCAAAACTCCGGGAACCCCAAAACTCCGGAACCCCAAAAGTCCGGGAAACCCAAAACTCTGGAACCCCAAAACTCCGGGAACCCCAAAGCTCCGGGAACCCCAAATCCGGGAACCCCAAAACTCGGGAACCCCAAAACTCCGGGAACCCCAAAAGTCCGGGAACCCAAAAGTCCGGGAACCAAACCAAAAACTCCGGGAACCCCAAAACTCCGGGAACCCCAAAACTCCGGGAACCCAAAAGTCGGGAAAAAATCGGGAAGTCCAGAGGGTACCAAATCCGAAGGGGAAATTATATTGTAAATTAGGAGACTTGCGCCATGTATGTACAGTTGTGTTCTGCCACTCCTTGCTCAGCCATTAGGGCATTAAGCTTCAAGTGGCAAGGTTCACCATTAGCAGTGTCTGGCTTCCCACCTGTCAAGCGGCAATGCGGCAGCCCATAACAGTCCTCCCACCCTGACCCCTGGTGGGGGGCATGCCCACAATAACAGTCCTCCCGCCCTGACCCCTGGTGGCGGCATGCCCACAATAAAGTCCTCCCCCCTGACCCTGGTGGCGGCATCCCCAAACAATAACAGTCCTCCCGCCCTGACCCCTGGTGGGGCATCCCCACAATAACAGTCCTCCCGCCCTGACCCTGGTGGTGGCATCCCCCAAAAATAACAGTCCTCCCGCCCTGACCCCCTGGTGGGGCATGCCCACAATAACAGTCCTCCGCCCTGCCCCCTGGTGGGGGCATGCCCACAATAACAGTCCTCCCGCCCTGACCCTGGTGGGGCATGCCCACAATAACAGTCCTCCCGCCCTGACCCCTGGGGGCGGCATCCCCCACAATAACAGTCCTCCCGCCCTGACCCTGGTGGGCATGCCCACAATAACAGTCCTCCCGCCCTGACCCCTGGGGGCGGCATCCCCCACAATAACAGTCGGGAACCTCGCGTGCGGGAAATGTGAATGCCGTATTTTCCCTTAATGTCCCGGACTATCCGGACACATGTCCGGGGGCGGAAATGACCGGGAAATCCAAAATCCGGCACTAGGGGGTCCGGGAAATGGAGGGTGGCGTGTACAAACAGTAAGCCCTCACTTTAACCAACCCATCCAAACTTTTCCCCCCAAGGGAAAATCCAAACTTTTCCCCCCCAAGGGATCCAAACTTTTTCCCCTATAAAAAAGTATCCGTTATAGTCCAGTATTTCCCAACACTGGGGGAAATTTCCCCCTGGGGGGGAAAATTTTAGGATTCTAAGGGGAAATTTATCCTGAGGGCTCTAAATTACTAGCATTTAGTCGACAGAAAAAATGTCTTTAGAGTTCGAGTTCAGCTATTGACTTTTTTTTTCTTTAAGTGTGTATAGATTTTAGAGGATAGTGTCTATATACTTGTTATTAAACAAGTAAAATGTTGGGTTTTGGAAATCCTGATGGTTGAACAGGGGGAAGGAGGAACAACAGACCAAAGCTTGGGAACCACTGCGTTATACCCTATGAGGGGAAAGTTCGCTAATTCCGACCCTTTCCGTGTATAATGAACTTTGTTGGTTACGTTAGGTGAAAGTTCGCACAGTTACGTACACACAGTCACCACAAATACTACATGCATGCACGGACATTAAAAATAAACTGAACCTAACCTTACATTTACCACACTGGTTCGGCACATCCCTGCCTATACCAGACGGCCAGAACAAATTAGTTAAGCCAAAAATTTATTTTTCTAGAGGTGTGTAGGAGCCCGGGTTATGACCAGAGGTGTTAGGAGCCCGGGTTATGACCAGAGGTGTGTAGGAGCCTCCGGGTTGAAGAGGTGTGTAGGAGCCAGGTGACCAGAGGTGTGTAAGAGCTTATAGACTATAGGATCAAAGGATGTCACAAGGATGACCAGAGGTGTGGTAAGGCCTTATAGTACTATAGGGATCAAAGGATGTCACCAAGGATGAAAAAAAAAAAATAAGTAAAAATTCTGAATCCAAGTCATTCAAAAAAGTGTTACAAAAATTACTACCCGAGACTGGGATTACAGGGAGCTTCCTAAGCAAGTTGTTTCGTACCCAGGTTTTCTTAGTTGTTTCGTACATACCTGGTGTCGTTTCGTAACTCTAGTAGTCAAGTTCAACTCTGAGCTTAGTGTACGAAACGACTATGCTTTCCTATAGACTACGAAACAACTTTTTGGTGTACGAAACAACTTGTGTACGAACTGACTGTACCCCGTTCGGTCTGGTGCGTTCGGTCAATTTTTCCTGTACATTACTAAACCATGTAGACGTAGATATAGATGTACTATAGACGTAGATGTGCCGTAGACGTACTGTAGATTATCAAGGCAACGTTTCTACAGAAGTTTATTTCGAGTTTTGTGCCAACGTTTTCCTCCACACACACACACACACACACACACTACACATACGCCCATATTTAACCCTTATATCACCACGCCCACAGTTCCCCCACGCCCATTTCTCCGCCCATACATGCACAAGGGTCTTATCTCACCACACTATTAATCCCAGCACTTAATTAACAGCCTAGGTCACGTAATTAGTGATAATAAAACAGGTCACTTCAAATCACAACACACACATTGCACACACACACGCCCATCATTTAACCCTTATATCGCCACGCCCACAGCTCCCGCACGCCCATTTCTCCGCCCATATATGCACAAGGGTCTTATCTCACCCCACCATAAATCACAGCACTTAATTACCAGCCTAGGTCACGTTATATCGATAATAAAACAGGTCACTTCAATCACCAAAACACACATTGCACACAAAACACGCCCTCATTTAACCCTTATATCGCCCACGCCCACGATTCCCCCACGCCCATTTCTCCGCCCACACATGCACAAGGGTCTTTTCTCACCCCACTATTAATCCCAGTAACTTATTCCGCACTTAGGTCACGTAGCTAAAAAACGATAATAAAACAGGTCACTTCACAAAATTAAATTTGGCGTTACTCTTCTTCCTCTTCTTTGTGATGTGTTTTCCTTCGAACAGCTTTATTGGGACAGTACATGTTTGTTGTTTCTTCTATACTCATATATTAAGGCTTTTCAGCCTTTTAATGGCTGGTAAACGTTGTATTAATAGTTTTTCTGTTTATTTATATATATTAGCATGATTACATTGTCCTTATAGGCTCAAATAACGTAAATTCAGCCTAGCTCTGCGTTTGCTTGTTTTTTGTTTCACCTAAAATACCTAAAATTATATACTAAGGCTATTCGGGGTATTTTAACGACTGGCAAACGTTGTATTTTAATAGTTTTTTTATGCTGTTTTATATAATTAGCGTGATTACAATGTCGTTATAGCCTCAAATAACGTAAATATCGCCATTTAGCTTCCTTATGGAAATACACAATGGCATCGTAGGGTTTATGTATTCCATCGCTTATAATTGTTACAAGGACACATTATAAAGTGGGCAGAAATAGACTTGCATCACAGTACAAACTAAACTCCCGCAAGTATGATAGGAACATAATAATTATTGCCATTTGCCTCCTCGGCTGAAACCAGAAAATATTGCGTCTATTTCATCGACATTGCATCAGAAACCAAAATAGCCATTTATGGTTTTGTGGGGGTGTGTGGCAGCCCTCATCTTCCCGCCACATCTCAGTGTCAAACCCCAGGCGGGCAGTTGTGACTCCGGCGAGGCAGTGACCAGTCGTCCTGTCAGCCTCTGTAATTAGAGGTTTTAAAAAAAAAAATTTCCTTACCTTTTTTTTTTTTTTTTTTTTTTGGTTTTTCCCCCCTTTTTTTTTTTTTTTAAATTTTTTTTTTTTTTAAAAAAATTTTTTTTTTTTTTTTTTTTCTTTTTCCCCCCTTTTTTTTGGGGGGAAAAAAGTTTTTTTTTTTTTTTCTTTTTTTTTTTTAAAATTTAAAAAAAACCCAAATTTTTAATTTTAAAACCCCCGGTTTTTTTTGTTTTTTTTTTTTTTTTTTTCCCCCTTTTTTTCCCCAAACCAAATTTTCCCGGGGGGTTTTTTAAAAAAAAAATGGCAAATTTTTTTTTTTTATTTTGTTTTAAAAATTTTTTTTCAAAAAAACCCCCCCTAAAAAAATTTTTTTTTTAAAAAAAAAAATTTTGGGGGGGTTTTTTAAACCTTTAAAAATTTTTTTCCCCCAAAAAGGGCCCGAAAAAAATTTTTAAAAAAAAAAGGGGGGTTTTTAAAAAAATTTTTTCCCCCCCCCCCCGGGGGGGGCCCCGGGGGGGGGGCCCAAAAAAAATTTTTTAAAAATTTTTTTTTTGGGGGGCCCCCCCCCCCCCCCCCCCTTTTTTCCCCCCCCGGGGGGTGGGGGGCCCGGGGAATTCCGGGGCCCCCCCTTTTAATTTTTCCCCCCCAAAAAACCCCCCCCCGGGGGCCCCCCCCCCCGGGCCCCCCCCCCGGGGAGATCCCAACCCCCCCCCCCGGGGGGGGGGGGCGGGGGGGCCCCCCCTTTGGGGGCCCCGGGGGGGGGCCCCCTTTTTTGGGGGGGGGCCCCCAAACCCCCCCTTTTTTCCCCCGGCCCCCCAACCCCCCATTCCCCAAACCCGGGGAACAAACCCCCCCCCCCCCCCCGGGGGGGGGGGGGACCGGGGGGGCTTCCCGCCCCAAAAAAAGGGGTTTTTTCCCCCCCCAAAGGCCCCCCCGGGGGGGTTTTTGGGGGCCCCCCGCGGGGTTTTTTGGGGGGTTTTTTAAACCGGGGGCGCAAAAAATTTTGGGGGAATTTTTTCCCAAAAAAAGGGGGGGGCCCCCCCTTGGGAAATTTTTTTTTGTAAATTTTGGGGGGGGGGGCCCCCCCCCCCCCCGGGGGGGGGGGGTTTTTCCCCCCCGCCCAAAAACCCCGGGGGGGCGGGGGCCCCCAGGCCCGGAAAAAGGGGGCCCTCGGGGGGAAAAAAGGGGGGGGGGGTTGGCCGGGGGGGTTTGGGGGTTTTCCCCCCCCGAATTTGGGGGGGGGGGTTTTTTTTTGGGGGGCCCCCCGGGGGGCCCCCCCCCCTTGGCCCCCTTTTGGGGGGGGGGAAAAAACCCCCCCCCCCGGGGGGGGCCCCCCCGGGGGGGGCCCCCCCCCGCCGGCCCCCCCCCCGGGGGGGGGCCCCCCCCCGGGGCCCCGGGGGGACCGGGGGGCCCGGCCCCAAATTTAATTCCCCCCCCCCGGGGGGGGTTTTTTCCCCCCAAGGGTACCCCCGGGGGGGTTTTTTCCCCCCCCCCCCCCCGTCCCCCCCCCAAAAGGGGGGGCCCCCCCCCCCCCCCCCCAAAAAAGGGGGGGTTGGTGGCCCGGGCCCCCCCCCCCCCGGGGCCCCCCCCCTTTTAAAAAGGGGGGGCCCCCCAAAAAAGGGGGGGGGGGGCCCCGGGGGGTTTTTTTTTGGGGGGGGGAAGGAAAAAAAAACGGCCCCCCCCCCTCCCCCAAAAACCCCCCCCCCCGGGGTCCCGGCCCGGGGGGGTTCCCCCCTTTTCCCCAAAAAATTTTAGGCCCGGGGGGGTTTTGGGGGGGCCCCCCCCCCGGGGGGAAAACCCCCCCCCGGGGGCCCCCCCGCCCCCCCTTTTTTTTTCCCCCCCCCTTTTTAAACCCCCCCCCCCTTTGGCCCCCCCCCAAAAAAAACCCCCCCCCCCCCGGAAACCCCTCCCCCCCGGGGGGGAAAGGGGGCCCCTCCAAAAAAATTTTTTTCCCCCCCCCCCCGGGGCCCCCGGGGCCCCCCCCCCAAAAATTTTCCCCCCCTTTTTCCCCCCCCCCCCCCCAAACCCCCCCCCAAAAAAATTTTCCCCCCAGGGGCCCCCCCCTTTTTTAAAAAAAACCCCGGGGGGGGGGGGGCCCCCCCGGGGGGGCCCCCGGGGGGGCCCCCCCCAAAATTTCCCAAATTTTTTAAAAAGGCCCGGGGGGGGCCCCCCAAAGGGGAAAACCCCCGGGCCCCCCCCCCCGAAGGGGTTTCCCCCC
>JACEEZ010009475.1:12500-15000 GCA_016584305.1 Chionoecetes opilio | reverse complement strand
CAGTCAGTAAGCAGCAAGGGGCCAGGATTTTTTACCTCCTTAAAAATAACAGAGTATAGTTAATCTCATGCATCATACCCTCACACATTTTCTATTTATTTGTTTAACCCCTTGAGGCCCAGAACGTCATTTCCATTGTAATTTGGGTACCATTAGATAATTTTTAATGAATATAAGTAATATTTTATAGATATGACCTGTTTAGTATCCTTCTCCACTACCGTAGATAACACTATATTCGCCAGTCACTTACCACTGCACTAATGTCGCCAGGTACAATATATTACGAATGTTAGCATCCCTACAGACTTTTATGTGTCACTGAATACGCGTGCACAGTAGTTTATATTATGTACATCACACTACATGTCTTCAGTGGCACATAAAAGTCTGTAGTGATGCTAAAATTCGTAATATATTGTGCCTGGCGACATTAGTGCAGTGGCAAGTGACTGGCGACTATAGTGTTATCTACGGTAACTAATTTGGTATATTCAGTTATTTTTCGTAATTTTATGGCTAACAACAGACACATTTTTTTATAGCCAAGGAAAGATCTAGGCGTGAAGGGCTTAATATTAATACTTTTTTTTCTTCCAAATTCTTGTTTTCACTGTAGTTTTCCTGCCAAATAAGCTTTTTTTTATGTAGTGTTGACAAAGTACCCACAAGTTTCTTTGTGCTGCTATTTAAAACATCAACAAATAATTAACTTTAAGTAGGGTCTAAAAAAATCTAAGCGATGATTTTTTTTTTCATGGGATGTAAAACGACTGATATTTTTTTATTTATCATTTCTTACATTTGGATTTGTTCTTGTGGAGGAGGAGGAGGAAGAAGAGGAGGAGGAGGAGGAGGAGAAGTCACTCAGAAACCGTCGACATATATCATTATTGGAAATGTATTGTGTGTGTGTGTGTGTGTATGTGTGTGTGTGTGTGTGTGTGTGTGTACCTTTCTTATCGTCAGTCTCTTTCTCTCTCTCTCTCTCCTTCTCTCCTCTCTCTCTCTCTCTCCTTCTCTCTCTCTCTCTCTTCTCTCTCTCTCTCCCCTCCTCTCTCCTCTCCTCTCTCTCTCTCTCTCTCTCTCTCTCTCTCTCTCTCTCTCTCTCTCTCTCTCTCTACATAGCAGATTTCATGACATTCTTTTAAAACTCCGCAATATTAGAATAGTTTTTTTCTTCTAATCAAATGTGCTTGAATTAAACCTTTAATTAACCAGAGTTTGTATTCTTACCTGTCACTATACACGCGTGCAAGTGGAATAACAGCTTAATGAAGTACTGAACTAACCGTGATGAATAATAGAAGAAAATACATTAGTATCTTTTTTGTACATTTTTTCTAAGCAAAATAATGTATATAAACTAATGTAAGAATATGTAAATTATTTTATAATATTTAGTTATACATTCACCTGATTATTCACTTTATTAATTCCTTCATTTGGTTCTTTCTCTTTTTAACCCCTTGAGGCCCAGAACGTAATTTCCATTGTAATTTGGGTACCATTAAACGATTTTTAGTGATTATAAGCAATATTTTATAGCTATGACCTGTTTAGTATCCTTGTCCACTAACTCATTTGGTATATTCAGTTACTTATTCGTAATTTTATGGCTAACTAGCCGAAAATCCGCCCTCCGGGCGGCCTTTTTGGCTAACTCCTGCGAAGGGCTTTTGGTGGGCCTTCGGCCCAATAATTGTAACACAACTTCTCCCTTTCCTTCAAAATATCTCGCGTAAAATTAAAAAAAAAATCACAATTCTCGCTAATACTAAAAATAAAAATAAATTAAAGTGATCGGAACATCCCCAAAGTGGCCTTAAGACTTTGCCCTGGTCGACCTGGCTCCAAAACTGTGCCCTATGATGGGATTGCGCCACTGGGGGCGAAACCTATAGCGGACACACACACAGACACACACATGCACACACTTTCGATTATATCATTATAGACAACAGACGATTATTTATAGCCCAGGCAAGATCTGGGCGTGCAGGGGCTAAAGGAGGGATGCATTCACACTGATAATACTAAGAGTGTCCTGGCCATCAGGGGAAATACAAAAACTCTAATAATGTGAAGTGAAAAAAGAAAAGCAACAAAAAAAATAAAAATATAAAGAAATATACAAAAAGAGGAAATGCCCCAACACGTCATGGAGGAATAAAGTTATGGGGAAAAGAGGGAGCAAAAAACCGCCTATGGAGTAAATATATTAGTGAAAAGACTAGAAAAGAGAGAGAGAGAGAGAGAGAGAGAGAGAGAGAGAGAGAGAGAGAGAGAGAGAGAGAGAGAGAGAGAGAGAGAGAGAGAGAGAGAGAGAGAGAGAGAGAGAGAGCATTCATGATTACTTTCATTGTTATATTTATCTTTACTACTGCTGCTACTACTACTACTACTACTACTATTACTACTACTACTACTACTACTACTACTACTACTACTACTACTACTACTACACTACTACTACTACTACTACTTTATTTTCAACTAC
>JACEEZ010009475.1:0-2500 GCA_016584305.1 Chionoecetes opilio | reverse complement strand
GCCGTTGGAGGGGAGTTGCAGCTTGCTGTGGCCCCCCGCCATGCCGCCGCGTCCCAGTGCAGGCCGCTTACCTCTTTGGTCGAGTGCGGGACGCAGATGGAGGGACGGCTCTATACTTACGGGGAGAATGCCCTACTCTTACTGCTTGTGTCATTTGAGTTCCTGGTCAGTCAGGAAACTGTGGCTGTTCGTTCCCGTGTTTCGCACCAGCCAGCCCTCTCTTATGTGAGGCAGGCGCTGCGTGAAGGCCGTAGGCCAGGCGTGCGGCTGCCCACGGAGAGACCGATTGACATGCCGGCCTACCATCGCCGCCGTGGTGAAAGTGCCTGGGTGAGCTATGACCCCGCCGCCGGGAGTCATTGATAACCCATGTTTCTATCTGTTTGCATGTGCTTCTTTGTATTTATTGTGTCCTTTTTGTATATGTCAGCCTGACGCCTGTGGGCGTAATAAATTAATTCCAACAAAAAAAAAATATGTTTTTAGGTTTATGTCTCTCTCTCTCTCTCTCTCTCTCTCTCTCTCTCTCTCTCTCTCTCTCTCTCTCTCTCTCTCTCTCTCTCTCTCTCTCTCTCTCTCTCTCTCTCTCTCTCTCTCTCTCTCTCTCTCTCTCTCTCTCTCTCTCTCTCATGCCATCCATTCAGTCAGTAAGTCAGTCAGTCAGTCAGTCAATTGGCCGATATGTCTATACTCTATCTACCTCTATCAGTTTGACATTATCTCTCTCTCTCTCTCTCTCTCTCTCTCTCTCTCTCTCTCTCTCTCTCTCTCTCTCTCTCTCTCTCTCTCTCTCTCTCTCTCTCTCTCTCTCTCTCTCTCTCTTCTCTCTCTCTCTCTCTCTCTCTTCTCTCTCTTCTCTCTCTCTCTCTCTCTCTTTGTTCCCTTCTTAACCTTAGCCTCACAGGTAAATCTCTCTCACCTGAGGCTAATTAATGGACACCTTTAATTACGTGACCCTAATCTCCATAATCACCATGACTTCCGCCCTCACCCGACATTATTCTCACTAGTTTTTGATGCTTTGTTTCTTAATACATTTTTTTTAGTAAGGCGAAAGTTTTTGCCTCGTATAAACTGTAGAGCAGGATTTTGTTTTCGTTTATATTATTTGTGTTGTTATTGCATATCTCTCTCTCTCTATCTCTATCACTCTCTCTCTCTCTCTCTCTATCACTCACTCACTCTCTCTCTCTCTATCTCACACTCACTCACTCACTCACTCACTCTCACACACACTCTCTCTCTCTATCACTCACACTCTCTCTCTCTCTCTCTCTCTCTCTCTCTCCTCTCTCTCTCATTCTCTCTCCCCTCTCCCCTCTCTCCTCTCTCTCTCTCTCATCTCTCTCTCTCCTCTCTCTCTCTCGTCTCTCTCTCTCTCTCTCTTTCTCTCTCTCTCTCTCTCCCCTCTATCACTCACTCTCTCTCTCTCTATCTCTATCACTCACTCTCTCTCTCTCTATCACACACACTCTCTCTCTCTCTCTCTCTCTCTCTCTCTCTCCTCTCTCTTCCCCTCTCTCTTCTCTCTCTCTCTCTCTCTCTCTCTCCTCTCTCCTCTCTCTCCCCTCTCTCTCTCTCTCTCTCTCTCTCTCTCTCTAACTCGTATTTTCTTTATTTTCCCCCTTTTCTTCTTTTTCTTTCCTCCTCCTCCTCCTCTTCCTCTTCCTCTTCCTCTTCCTCCTCTTCTCTACAGCAGTAAAAATTTGATGATGAGAGGTATATATACATAGGAATGCATATGTGTATCTGTTTCTTGTGTGTGTGTGTGTGTGTGAAATGCATGACTAATACATCAGCGTTGCGACACGGCAGTTCATATCAACCTAACTCTTTCATTGTATTGATTTATTTAGTGAGAGAGAGAGAGAGAGAGAGAGAGAGAGAGAGAGAGAGAGAGAGAGAGAGAAGAGAGAGAGAGAGAGGAGAGAGAGAGAGAGAGAGAGAGAGGAGAGAGAGGAGAGAGAGAGAGAGAGAGAGAAGAGAGAGAGAGAGAGAGAGAGAGGAGAGAGAAGAGAGAGAGAGAGAGAGAGAGAGAGAGAGAGAGAGAGAGAGAGAGCAAGCACCGTCTAGACTGCTTCACTTTTCTGTTATGCTGAATATGAGAATATGTAAAGCAAGTCTGATAGAATCGACAGTCTGGAAAGAGTGTCGATCCCATCAGTACAGAGACAAGAGGAGGAGGAGGAGGAGGAGGAGGAGGAGGAGGAGGAAGGGACAAAGGAGGAGGAGAAGAGAATAAGGAAGGAGTGTTAGAGACAAATAGGAAGAAGAGGAAGAAGAGGAGGAGGAGGAAGAGGAGGAGGAAGAGGAGGTGGAGGTGGAGGTGGAGGAGGAGGGATGGATGGAGGTGAAGGAAAGTGGGAGATGTGAGAGGGTTGGAAAAGAAGTGAGGAGAGAGAAAAGGGGAGAGAGAGAGAGGAGAGAGAGAGAAGAGCGAGAGAGGAGAGAGATGAGAGAGAGAGAGAGAGAGAGAGAGAGAGAGAGAGGGGAGAGAGAG
>JACEEZ010009474.1:0-33273 GCA_016584305.1 Chionoecetes opilio | reverse complement strand
CTCAAGGTTTTGATGTGCGGTGCCCTCGAGGACCCGGTAGGAAACTGTGGGATACCTTCAAATTGTGAAACTCTCCAGGCTGCCAAGGAGTGTATTGGGGCGCCGGAGGTCAAGGCGTGGTTTTGTCTCGACGGAGACGCGGAAAAAATTTCGAGGAGAGTCGTGCTGCCAGGCAATGTTGATCTCAAGAAGGCGTTAGACTCAGTGCATCGTGAGTCACTCTGGGACCTTCTACAACTTCGCGGGATCCCGGGCAAGGACTATTGGTTTGATGACTGGTCTGTACTCTGTACTGAGAGTGCTGTGAAGTGTGGGGCAGGTGTATCCACTTATTTCCTGTTAATACGGAGTGAGGCAAGGGTGTGTCCTTGTCCCATCCCTTTTCAACACTTGTATGGACTGGGTATTGGCAAAGTTGTAGATCAAAGTGATTGTGGAGCATCTCCGGCAACACCAAGATCACTGATCTTGTTTTTGCCGATGATGCAGTAATCTTACCTGAGTCGCTGGGATCTTGGTGATTGTTCTCGAGGCGCTGCCCGAGGAGGCAAAGCCGGTGTATGCCCCCAATGATTGATTAGTAAAATTGAGACAAGAAAAATTAAATTTGAGATAAATAATTTGAAACTTTATTGTAACATCTGCGAAAATTGAAAAAAATTCAATAAAGTGAAATTTGAATGCAAAACTTGTGAGGAAACTGAAAGAAAAAAGAAAAGGAAAAATTTAAGTAATTTTAAACTAAAAATTTAAAATATGAAAGAAATATCTAGTCAACACACCTTAAAAAGACAAAAACAATTATAGGAAGTGGGTTTTTAAAAACAATACAGTGTGTTTGTGTATGATAAGTAGGTATAAAGTGAAAAATAAAACAGAAAATAAAATTATAGAAAGCCTGCAATATTGTAAAAGTTTTTAAAGAACAACGTCTTGCCGATGTATCGAGTCTTAAACGGCGAGACGTCAAGAAATTTAAACCCCTTTAGGTTCGCAGAACATAAAGGTGGTTTTCTGCTCGTACTGGCCGACTTTTTTCCCTTCCCCTTCTCAATCTGCAATACGCTCCCACTCCCATGATCTTGATCACTTATTCTCTATTAATGTTTTTAAAGAATCCTATCAAAGGCAAACTTCTCTAGTGACACTAAATTATTAAAATTTTATACACATCAAGCACTGTTCTCCTGATCTTAATAATCAAGTCACCTCATACTATTAGCGTACTGGTTATATATTTATGTGTTAATCTAACTAAGACATGATTGTCCGAGTGTCTGAGTGTATTGTAGCGGATGCTGAGTGCTGACACTTTTCCTGGGGTAGACACCTCGCCCGGGTTTCCCGGGAAATGCACGCACAACTTGTGTGTGTGTCATCTCAGCGCTCTGCCCAAGGATGATGACGTTTACGAGAGTGCAACATTCCTGAGAGACAGGGTCCACCGGAACCTGCCAGTTCCGGCAGCTTTCCTTATATGCGGCAGACGCAGCGAGAGACGACAGAACACGAAAAACGAGAGGGGACGCGTTAGCCTTGCGCTCTCTACTCACTCACACCTTCCTGGGTGTCTGTGTTTTATTTCCCTTTACCACACCCCACACCTGGGGGTGTGGAGTACCTTGCACGTCATTAACTGTTCCCGGCTCTGTCTATTGGACACTAGTTTCATTGGTCGTTACTTAACGAACAGCGTGACATTATTAATGTATAAACCTTCACAAGTGTACACATATATACAATATATATATATTTTGTAGTATATTGTCTTACTCGATCCTTTGGCACTAAGAATACTTATAAATTTACGTAAAAAACAGCTCGACCACGTTAAGCCCATACATACCACTTTATTTGACGTGTAACTCTGGACACAAGCAAGTTACCAGCCCGTCAAGAGGGCGTCATCCGACAATCACCCCTTACAGGTTAGTCAACCAGTATCAACATGGAGTGAACCCGTTACCCGTAAAATAACCATACTAAGAAGGGTAACATAATTGCTGGCAAGCGTTGGGATAAACTAAATAGCTGTGACCCCTGTTTCCTGTAACAACACACAGATAAGGTACATAATTGGTGAAATAGCGGTGGAATGAGATAACATTACATCACGCATAGTGTTGCGTTACAAGACATAATGGTAATGTCGTAACATAAAAAGACGACAAACGGTGGTATGTGGCAACATAAAATTGTAATATAAGTTACGTGCCTTAAGTGAATAACTGGACGAGTACATACTAATTAATACACGTGAAGAGGTGGAATATACCATGAGCAAGTGAACAAGTAAACAAAGGAAGCTTGAGAGAGAGACAAGCGAGAGAATAAGAGAGTGAGAAGATTGCTCAATCATGCTGTGTCAAAACCTGACCTCGCGGAAGCGAGTCAGCACTCCTCTTGCCATTGTATCAGTCTGCTCCATCCACCACAAAGTTTGTATATAGACAAAGGGGGACAAGATTCTTTTTCATTAATTGCTCTGGGACTACAGATTTTTTTCAAGAGGACAAGAACGAGGACGAGTACGCGTGGAATAAGAGGTTATCAAGAGGACGAGGACAAGACGTACAAGTTTTTATCATGGCACAGACGGGAGGACAAGATTTGAATTGTTATCATGAAGATAGGACGAGAGGGACAACTAGCCGACTCATTAATTTCCAATACTTACAATTCAGCAAACTCCTTGTCAACAGTTCCAGCCAGCAGCCACTCAGCCAGCCTCACAACGCCTCTCAGCCAGCCAGCCAGTCAGCCAGACAGCCAGCGCGACAGCCCGTCAGTTGTGCGTCAATACACAACGCTTCTCAGCCAGACAGCCACTCAGCCAGCAGCCAGCCAGCGTCCCGGCCGGAAGTGTCTACTCATCATTCCTCACATCTGTACCAACGCCCTTGGAGAAACCCCCTTCTGATTCAGCAGTACGGAAGGACTTGCCTGTGCTGACTAACACAATGTTAGTGAGTATACAACATCTAGCTGACCTTACAAGAGACATACTTTAAAAACGCCACTCGTTTACATAAATAACACTTAATGGTGAGATTTGTATTTTCACATTTGTTTTTGCTTAAATAGCCATGTGAACGAATTTCAAGTAATTAATTTGTTAGTTATTTTTCTATAGATGTTTTAAATATGCTTACCGCTAATATTTCATAATTTTTTGTAATTCTTAATAATTTGTTAGCTTCCCTATATGTAATATATATATATTCAATTCTCCTTCTTGAATTGCCTTAAAAGCCAGGAGATGGGAGATAATACCTAGTTAACTTAATTAAATTTTACTTATTTAATTTATTTACTCTTAAACAAAAATTAGAATGTGAGTGAATTATTTGCTAGTATATATAGTATAGCACAGTGATTCCCCAAACCCGGGTTTCCGCGGAACCCTGGGTTCCGCCGACCATCACATGGGTTCCGCGAGAAACCGTAAAATAATTATGCGCTATTACAAAATGACTGTGATCTTAATTCATAATTCTAATATCTACTCAACAACACGTCACAAACACTTTCCAGACACCAACATACTCGACGTGTCAGTCAGTACAATGTATAAGTAATGAAGCAAATAATATGCATAAATAAGAAAAAATTTGTGTTATTTCCGGTGCGGGATTGCCCTTCATTCCTACTCCGCAAGTTTGGCGACCCCAGGGTTGGGTAGGAGGGTTTACGCAACCCCGTACGAGTATCATACGTTGTCACGGGTCCCCAGCCCAGCCGTTCACACATCTTCCTTCAGTCAGTTTTGAGCAGCGCACCCAGTGAAAAAGTTGTGTTAATTAATCTCACCAGTTTAATATTAGTTTGATACGGATTTTGAAGACTCAAGCATGTTCAAATATTTGAAAAGAAAGCATGTTAGTGGAGAGGAGGACAGTGACGGAATCACAAATACCACAGCAAAGTACGAAAAGGAAAAGTGAGTGAGTCAAAAAAAATGCCCCTTTAAATGAAAGGTCACACAGGGGCGGAAAGGGAAAATCCCCTTTTTGGGCATTTTTGTGGGAAAACTCCCCAAAAAGTGGAGAAAGTAAAGGAATTAAAAACAAGGCCCCTTTCAAAAAAAAAGGGTTTTTTTAAAGATTTTTGTTCAAAAAAAAACAAAAAAAATTTTTGAAAAGAAATAAACACTGTCCCCAAGGGCGTTTTTAGGGCAGCTTTTTAAAAATGAAAAAGTCACTTTGCGGCAATTGCTTTGAAAAAAGTGAAAACAAGTAGGTAAAAAGAACCCCAAAAAATAAAAAGGCCCGTTTTTTAAAAATTGTCTTTACCTGAAAAATTTCGGGTTTTTTGTCAAATACAAAAAAACTTGGCCCCAAATGATGGCCTAATAATGGTAAAGTCAGGTGGTTTTACGTTTGAAAAAAGAAAAAAAGAAGTTTTTTTCAAAGAACTGCCTAAAAACCAAAATTTTTCCTTTGTTTCAAAAACTTGGGTTTTAAAACAAAGCGGGGGAATCTGAAACTTTTTTTTGGGCCCCTCTAATTGGTGCAAGGTTGTTTGAACCCCCAAAAAAAAAAACCCTGAATTTCCCTTTTTCTCCACCGAGTTTTTTTGGTTTCAAAAAAAATTTGGGGATGATTTAAAAAAAGTCTGTTCTTAAAGGAATTTTAAAAAACGGGGTCGGGAAGCTGAATTAAAATTGGGAAAAATGAAAAACCCTAGCTTTAGCAAAGATCAGGCTTTAATAAATTTTAAAAGGGGCAGTGCAAGGTGCGAAAGGAAAAAAAATTTTCGGGAAACTTAAACAAATTTTAAAATTTTAAAATAATATTAGCGTTTATGAAAAAAAAAAAAACTAAAAAAAAGGAAAAAAAAAAAAAAAAAGCAAAACCTTTCAAGAGGAAACGTCGAAATTTTTCCACTCCTACTTCAAGTTCAAACTAACAAATAGAAAACGTCCTTCCTTTAATTTTACTCATTTGGGATCACTTCAGAAAAAACTTCATAAGATTTCCCCTCCTTGTTATCAGAAGGTATGACTGGGTGAAAAAACCCCCTTCACTGATTTTCTCACCAAGTAAAAAAAAACCACTTGCTGCAAGAAGAGGAGAAACTGAGTGAACTACAGTGCACAAACCTTGAAAAGAAACTTAATGAAGTACACTTACAAGTTTTGGTTTTCAGAAAAGAAGAGTACCCGTATCCAGTAAAAGCTTTGGATGTTTTACTCCGTTTTAAATTTCATACCGTGAGAAAAGCTTCCCTGTTGACCATCTTTAAAAAGCAAATCAAGAAATCGTCTTCTGTCTGTCGAGGAAGAACTGGGTGTGTCTTCAAAAATTCGGCCAAAAATTTTACAGATACGCAAAGAGAAACAAGCCCAAAGGTAACACTGAAGATAATCAAACATTTTTGACTTTTAGTTGAAACTTCATGATATGTGATGTAATTGTAGTTTTTCATATGAATTATTTGCTCAAGAACTTTCTTAAAAAAAAATAATATATATAAATATTATATTTTAAAATTATTTTATAATATATATATATATATATATTTTTACTATATAGTTACTATATATAGGGTTTCCTTGGAATATAAAAAAATTATACGGGGGTTTCCCCAAGGGAAAGGTTGGGAATCATGGTATAGAGATGTACCTAGTCTGAGGAAGCGGGAAAATGACGTACAGGGAATTTAAACCCTTTTGTTTAGGAATTAACTTTTGAATTGAGGGATAAATGTAATCACCCCGAGTACCTCCGTTTTGAACATAAAAAAAACCCTTTACGCACCTCAGAAATCTCCCTACAAACTCGGTCTTTTTTAAACATCCTTTGCAGGTAGTATTTTTTTTTGCCCCTGCCGAAGATTTCCTCAACCCACTATTGCTATTTCGCCAATTTTATCGCCCGGAAATATTTTTGTCAGTAAGGATATTATAACACAAAAAAATAATTTAGCAGCCAAGGGCTACGGTATCGGTCAAAAGAGTTTAATTACTGCCTTTTTCACTCTTTATGCACATTTTATTTTTTAGAATATATTCAGGAAGGCAGCTTTATACTTTTTAGAGAATGATTAAATAAATACATTACTCTCGATATGCAATGAAATAACATACATGCATTTCTTAACGTGAACATTTATTTTAAGCCCCCAGTCTATTTTTTTATTAGCTGAGAAGCTTTTACTCCGTAAATATAGGTTCATAGCAGCCTTACACTTCTTAGAGAATGTTTTAAATAAAACATTACCTCTGAATGCAATGAAATAACATACTGCATTTCTTAACGGAACATTTTTTTAACAGCCCCGGGTTTCTATATTTTTTTTAGCTGAAAAGCTTTACTCCGTAAAAAATGGGTTTATAGCAGCTTTTACCCTTTCTTAGGGGAATTAAATAAATACTTTACTCTCTGATAGCAAGAAATAACATAAATGCATATTTTAATTTTGGAAATTTTATTCCCAGACAGGGAAGTTTTATTGGCTTTACAACCCGCACTACTCCTTAATTTTTAAAGAAGCGGGTTTTTAAAATAAAAATAAATAAATATGCCGTGCTATAACTCACGTGCTAAAGGCCCCCCCCGGTTTTATTTACTCCACATTGGTTTTTAATGACTCCCGGGGTAGATTTTGGAAAAAGCATTCTTAATATGTGCGGATTTTAAACTTTTACTAACAGACTTTGATTTCATTTTTTTCTAATAAACATGTTTAGATTCTGTTGAAAATATTTACCAGTTTATTGAGACTGAAGTGCAGCCCTTTTCCTTTTTGCCCTTACTCTGTTATACCAAACTTTCCCTTTTTGTATTTTGTCATGTAAACCCTCCCCTTGTTAGGTATTTGTAAGGATTGGCAACATGAGAAGGGTATAGATACACAACAAATTAACACCAGTTAGGAAACGCTTAACAATACGGGAGCATGTTAAAGGGGAGAGCGATTTAGCGTACTGGTTATAATTATGTTTAAATCTATACTAAGAAGGAGCCCGAGTGTCCGAGTTGACTAGCGGATGCTGAGTGCTGACCCTTTTGATGAGGTTACGTTGACGAATATCACGCCAGGGGCCCATAAGAAGGGACGTGGACGTAAACCCCGGTGTTTGAGCAAACACGTAGACACACCTCGCCCCGGGTCCGGCTGCACGCACAAGTTGGTGTGTGCATCCAGCGCCTCCCCAAGGAGAGACGCTTACAGGTGCAAAGGCCTGAGAGACATGTCCACGGAACCGCCAGTTCCGGCCAGTTTTCCTTTATATGCGGAGACGCAGCGACAAAAGACAGACAGACAGAACACAGAGAACGAGAGGAGAGGCGTTAGCCTTGCGCCCCCTACTCACGCACACCTTCCCCCTGTGGTCTGGTGTACCCCACCCCTGGGGGGTGGAATCGTCACGTCATTAAACTTTTCCTGGCTCTGTCTATTAGACATTTTTTTCTTTGCCATTACTTAACTAACTGCGTGACATTTTTAAGTAAAAACCCTCACAAGTGTACAATAATATATATTATTATATATATATTTTATATATTAATATATATATTATATATATTTATATATATATATACATATATATTTTTAAAATAAAAATATTTTAAATAATATATATATAATATAATATAAAATATATATATATATAATAATATAATATAATATATAAAATATATATATTAATATAAATATATTATTATATATATATTTTATAGATATATATTATATATATATATAAATTATTATATTATTATATAAAATATATAATATAATATATATATATAAATATATATATATATAAATAAATATATATATTTTGTAGTATAGTCTTACTCGAACCCTTTGGCACAAAGAATATTAAAAAAATTAGAAAAGCCGCTCGACCACTTTAAGCCATACTTTACCACTTTATTTGACGTTACCTTGACAACGAAGAAGTACCAGCCGTAAAGAGGGCGTATCCGGGCAACCCCCTTTTACGGGTTTTAGTAAACCCAGTACAACATGGAGTAAAACCCTTTATCCGTAAAATAACCCTACTAAGAAGGGTAACACCCACTCCAAGCAGGGGGTGGGGCCCTTAGCCCAATTTTTAATGGGGGGGCCAGCGGTGCAAAAGCTTTCTACACAAGTTAGGTTGGGTTTAGTAAGAGGTGACTATTTTTCTATACTTTTGAGTTTAAATTTGTGACACAAGAGGGTATTTTCGAGAATATCCAAGGGTTTAGTTAGGGATTTAAGCCATGGTTTTTTACAGAGCTGGAAGAATAGGGGGCGGAACGGGGCCAGAAGCCACAAAACACAAAAAGACCTTTTTTTTGGCTTTAGTCCAACGCCCAACCCCCACACGCAAAAAAGTCGTCGGTTTCGTCGAAAACGTGCAAAGGGCCAACACTGCTCAAGACCGGTTTTACAAGATGTGGGAAATCTCCCTTCACCATTATTTTTTGGTATCTTGAAAATTTTTTTTATGGGTTTCTTTTTCATTTTTTATTATTTTTTTTTTTAAAAAACGGCTCCTCTTTCTCCGACCGGCTGGCAGCGGGAGCACAGGTGAGGTGGATAAAAACCCCAACTTCACCAAGGGAGTAGAGTTTTTGGAAAATTTTTAGGGGGAGCGAGCCCCCCTTTGAGGAATCCATGATCCCTGGGATACCCTTGGGCTATCACGGGCGGGGAGCGACGTCTTTTCAGAAGGCAAGGTGAGGCGGATAACTGGGGTTTTACCAAAACTTTTGAGTGGGCGGCTGTGCCGCCACCCCTTTCCGCCACTGTGGGTTTGGGCAGGATTAAACGTTTTATATCTTTATTATACAACTTAGTGTTTAGGGGAATGTTATATATACTTGTCATTATCTAAATCAGTAGCACCGTGTCCCCCTAAATAAGGGGATTTAAAATGTTATGATGAGGTGACTGAAGGCGGGGCAGGGGGGACGGAGAGGCCTCCCGGGGGGCCCCTCCCCATACACAAATATTCACTATTTAAACCCCAAACCCACACACCTTTTCCCACCAAAAACAGCAACACGGGCCCCTTATTTAACATTTACTATCGATACAAAAAAAACCCCTTTTAAAACGCAAGATTCCGAAAAAACGAAAATTTATTTTGAGAACGGGGAAAAAAGGGGGGCGGGGGGGGCATCGGATGCCATTTTCCCCGGAAATAGTTCGCTGATTTGGTTTGGTCGAGAATTTTTTAAAAACTGTTTGTCTTTGGCTGGGACTGATGACGCGTTTTGATGACTTTCATTATCCCCTTTACCCAGTCAGCCCCTTTCCGACGCTTTAACGACCAAAAAGGGGAGGCTTTTTAGTTTTCGCGTTAGGAAAAGAAGTCGGAGAGATGGTGTTGCGGCGCAACTCCCTTTTGTTGGGGGTCCTCCCCGGGCTAAAGAGCCTGGCCTGGGGGTTAAAGGGGAAGAACAGTGGGAGGGGCGACTCGCGCGGGGACGTCCGGAATCAACTCAGTCCGCCCCCATGGAGACCTGTGTATTGGCTTTGGTGCTGGCAGTCAAATACCCTAGCGCGTATCCCAATCGTAACAAAGAAAAAATTTTCTAGAGCAAATATATGTATTTTAAAAAGGGTTTGGCAATCAATTATGTATCTAAACCCGAGAAAATGTGGCCATCTATTGTGAAAAAAAAAATCATAAATAAAATGTATTTTAAAAAACGTAAAAAAGGGGGTTAATAACAAATTTTATATCGGTCGTTGTTAATAATTATTAGTGTTAAAAAAAGTGTTCCCCACGAGACTATTATAGAGCAAGAAAGATATGATTATCCCGGGTGGGGGGGGAGCCTTACCAAGAGAGTTCACGCCTAGGGGAGTCCCGTGGTTCCAACCTTTTTTACCCTTCCCCCCTTTATGAATTCTAAAAATTGTGTGGCTCCCCTTCTTTCTCCCCCAAAACCCCACCCCGCCCCCCCAAAAAGGGAAAAAAAAAAAAAAAAAAAAAAAATGATGAAAAAGAACACCCCTTGCTTTATTACAAAGTTTACAGTCATAATTATCTTTTATATGATGATTTTTTGGGGTATGCTTAACTTACATCACTTTCCCAAAAAAAAACTAGCGGACACTACAAATTTTAATTGGTTGGGAAAAAAAATTCAATTAATCTTGGGATATTTTACACACACAGGGGAAGGCTGATAGGTTTTTTTCAGTCAGTTGGGCGAATCCGAGGTTGTGCACTGACAAATGCCCCTCTCATGTCGGGGGGCCACATCCAATCGGTTCCGGCTTATTCTTGATTTTTTAGAAGGGTGGGGAAAAACCCGACTACATAAATAGGGAGTTGAAAAAAGGGAAGAGTAGTCGAAGGCAAATTTACACTTTTGGATTGACTGATGCAGAAAACCAGAAAAACATTAAAAGGTTTTTTTCATAGAGTATTTTGGGAGCAGAATCTGTTTTTAGATAAGGAACTGTTCCCCAACATTTCTGGGTGTAGTAATATAAAAAGGGGCCCGAGAATGGATCATTACCAATTCCCTTCTTCCCCCTCGAATTTTGGAAAGACCTATTAAGTTCACTTTTCCAAAGGGTCTCAGATGCTGAGTGATTTAGTTTTAAGTAAGGGCAAGCAGACTATTTTTCTTCTCGTCAAGGACAGCGAAAGGTTTTTAAACATGGAAATTCCCAGCACGATTTTCTTTTTCCCAAATTTTGGAGTTGGCAAGAAATCCCGAAGAAATCCATCAGGGGAAAAACATTTTTTCCTTGCCCCGTAGCTTCAGATTCAAATATTAGCTGCTAAAATTCTGCTAAAAAAGCAAGACGTGGCTTTCCCTAAAACTCATTGAAGTGGGGCTCAACAGTCATCTTTCCCCCTTGCATTTCCAGGAAAACAATTTAAGCCCCCCCGAAGTTCAAACACTCGATCACAACATTGCCTTGGGGAAAACCCGGCATTTGGGGTAAAAGAGGAAAGCTTATGCTCCAAATCCCCTGTCTCTACAAAGGTTCTGGAAAAGGCGAGAGTCAGAGCTCCCGCTTTTTTAAAGTTGTCCCCTTGACCACTGCCCCCAGGATCTTCAAAGTTTTATCAGGGAGGGTATTCGACGCCATGCAAAACGATGGATCAACAATGAACCCCCTTGCATTTGGGGTAACTTCTTGACACGCTTTTGGAACCCGATTTTTATACCGCATCGCTGGAGCCCGTTGTACAACTCCACAACAATGTTTCCCCCGGGGGGCTGTTAGCTTTGAAAAAAGAAATAGCTTTTCCATCACATCTTTAGCTTTTTTGGTGGTCTAAGCTGTGTACATAACAGTATTTTCCTTGATATCACACAAGAAAAAATACCCAAAAAACCGGTAGCTGTGCACAAGAACTCACATCCTTTACTCATCCAGTGTATTTCAAAAATACCCGTTGGAGACGATTTTATCTCCGTATACTTTTTCCTTATGTCAAACTGACATTTCATAATTCCGCTTTACTGTGTGTTTGACAAAGGAAAATTTTTTGAATTTTTCGTCACTTGATCCCAAGAACACGCTTGACCCTCTTTAAAGACATGGTTGATTAAGGTTTCACCAATTTGTGGGGTTCTTTTGCTTTTCTATTGAGGGCAACCTGTATGATGCCTCAACTACACTGAGGGTTTTGTTGGGAAAACACCAGTCGCATCCAGTTTCTGTTTTTTCCCCAAAATATTTCTGGCGCCTGAAGAAATCGGGGGGCTTTCTCAGCATATGTGGGGGATGGTCAGTAAGATGCTCAACTTATAGGCCTATAGAATCTTCCCAGCACTTTGAAGACAGTACAACTGAGGGTTTTCGAGCCTCAGGAGGATTGATGTAAATCCGTAGTTAAGTACTCGTCACTGTACTTCCGCTTTACTAACATAGTAGCCATCGCAAATCTAGGAAAATAAAGAAGACAGAACATCAGAACAAACATTTAAATGATAAGACAAAAGAAAAGATAATGAAGGACAGATAAAAGGGCAAGTGATTTTAAAATGACAAACACCAAATATCCACATACATAAACACATCCCTGGACTCACAAATTAAGCACACACACAGTAACACAAAATACACACAGAGAGAGTAAAGATGATAAACTTCCATCAAGCTAGCAAGCTGAAATGATTTTACAGCAAGAACACGCCTCCTTGAAAGCACGCCCCAATTTTAAATAATAAGAAGAATAGCGAGTCACATCAATTTTCACTAAAAAAAAAAACAGGGAATACCCAAGTAGGGGGAAGAGCATGAAAAAAAAGAACCAAAAAAAAAAGAAATATTTCAACACGGAAAAACAGCGACCGCATTTTTAATTGTCGAACAAAATAAGTAACACAGTATATGGTCAGAACAATTAACCCACAGTTTTCTGATGATAACCCCGGGCCCCATGAGATCATTCGTGTCCTCCCTCTGTCTCCCCGGGGGACCATCCTCACTCACCGCCCGTGTCTTCACCCGTCTCATACGCGTTTGTTCTCCTCCGCTTTTCATCACACCTACACTGCAAAACAATTACAATTTCGACACTACATACTACAACGACACACCATTCGTAACAAATTATAACAAAATTTTTGTAACAAAGATTTAAACAATTTAAAATTAAAACAAAAACATTTTTTGCCAGGACAGTGATGCAAATTTTTTTTTTTTTCAGATTCTAACATTTTTTAGAAATGTATAAATTCAACAGCCCACCATGGCCCCCTTAAATTTTTCCATGGCCCCCCTTAGGGGGCCCTGGCCCCCAGGTTGAGAAACCCCCCCTGTTACATCTCCACCTCTCCTAAGTTTTTTCTTTCCTCCTATGTAAACTATGTCACATCAGCGACTTTCTTAGGAAAATGAAAACCCACGAAAATTTTCCCTTTGATATCCCTTCCGGTTACCGAGGAACAGTGAATTGAAAAAAGGCGCTCGACTTTGGGCCCTTTTTGCAAAGGCCCAAATCCGTGCGATCCAGATTTTTCAGTGTTCTAACTCTAGACCCATTTTTTTTTTGCATAAATTATGTTGAATGTTATTCAAAAAAACTAAGGTAAAAAAAAATTTTTTCCATGCCTTATTTCCCTAAAAAACATGCGTTGTAAAAAAAAGCGGGGCGGAAAAAACAAATCCCTGTTCCAGGAGTGGTCCCAAAAATGCTGATGGGCGTCACGGAGGGGAACAACTGCCTCACACACCCGTTCTCCCCCCCACACACACGCACACACGTCTATAGGGCCGAGCAGGGTTGGGCCTCGTAAGAGACAGATTAAAATTGTGTACGAATTTTTTTTTTCAACATGGCAAGGGATCCAAAGCCCAGGAAAAGAGCTTAGAATAACCCGATTGGGGTTACAGGGTTAATGTGAAGTGAAGAAGGGAACTCTGTCTCCAGAGTGGGTTTGGGTGGAGGGGAGAGGACAGGAAAAGACTAGAAGTGAAAAAAAAATTTTTGAAAAAGTTTGAAGTATGAAGTGTTTTTTGTGTTTTAGAAGAAGCTATGGAAGTTTAAAGGTCTGAAAAATGGAATAAATGACCTGAAAAGAAAAGGGAAAAACGAATGTAAAGGAAAAAGAAGAGTTAAAAAAAAAAAAATAGAAATTTAAAAAAGAGAATAATGAACTTTAAGCAAAAAAGGAGAAGGAGAAAAAAGGTAAGGAACAAGTGGCAATGTGATGAAGGGGGAAGTGAATAATGGAAAAAAAAAAAGAGAAAGCCAAAGTGGACTTTAAAGAAGTTTTAGAAAAAAAAAAAGAAAGGCAAAGTGAACATGTAAAAAAGAGCAGTAAAAGTTTTGAAAAGTAATGAAAATAGCAAGCAGAAAAAATGTGTTTTTATTTTCGGACAGGAGAATAAATTTTTTTAGATTAAAAAGAGAAGAAAGAAGAAAAAAAAAGATAGGACGTTTTTTATGAAAAAGTAATGATGACGAAGAAAAAGGAAAAATTTGTAGATGAAGTGAAAAAAAGTACAGGGGCGCAAAAAAAAAATGTTTCATTTGTTTATCATAAAATAGTAAAAAGAAAACACATATAATTATTTTAAAAGGGTTTATTCATAGAAAAATTTAACATCAAAAAAAAATATTTACTAATTTTGGTCCCATTTCCTGGACCTTTAGACCTGCCTCTCCTCCCTGGCATGGAATCATGGAATCAATATGGAATTCTGAGGAATTTTTGATGACAGAGACACCCTGTTGATTTTGAGAGAGCCTGTTTTTTTGTCCTCTCCCCCATAGCTTCGAAGCCATTCGCGACAATCGGGGCGGTGTGGAAGGGGGGGTCCCCAAAAGTACGGACGCAGTAAAATGGGTGGCTGGAGGGGGGGAGGGACCCCCCCGTCAAAAGTTGGCTCACACGAAAGGTGAGCTGACACAACCGTTTACTAACCAAAATATACTGCCGGAATGCGATAAAATGTTAAAAATTTTAAACTGGTTCTTTGCGAAAAAAGAAATAAGTTACATATTTTCCCTGAACATTTTTTTTTGGGGGAAGAATGTCACATTTTTTTTGCGCCACTGTAGTAAGAAGGGGACCTTAGAGAAAGGGAAAGAATGACCGAAAAAACTAAGATTAAAATCGCACGGCAAAGCAGAAATTTTTCTCAATGAAGAGCCTTCAGGCGGACAGCTGCAGATTTTAGGGCAGCTTATTTAAAAAGCACTAATGAAAAACACAGGAGCAAGTTTAAAGGAAATCCAAAAAGACGTAAAACAGAAAAATTAAGAAAGAACGGGGGAAGAAAAGACAACCTTTTTTTGGAAGGTTTTGAAGAAAAAAAGTGAGAAAGTGGTCCCAGTATACAGTAAAAAGACAAAGGAAAAGGGGGTGAGGAAAAAGGATGCAAAAAGAGAAAAGAAAAGATGTATACAATATAGATTGAATATACAAAGAAGGGTAGAACTAAAAGATTTCTTTTTAAACCAAAATTCCAGAATAGTAGTTTAACAAAACAAAATTTGTAAAAAAAGACAAGTGATATTTAACAACAAAACAACATGTTTTGAAGGGGCAGAAGGGGTAGAAAAGGTGGTGGAGTTATGATCTGACAAAGTTAGGGGGAAGGTAAGAAATTGGGGTATGGGAAGGAAAAGCTGAAGTAGTGAGGTACAAAAGAAGTCACAAATAGAGAAACACAGACACTATGGCGCCGTGTACCACCCCGAACAAATACCCGGAACAAGGGAAAAACATGAGAAGGTATTAGAAGACACCCTTTAAAGGGTTTAAACACAAAAATAAAGAAAATAAAAGTATGCGGTTGGGGATTTAACTGCAGAAGTAAAATGGGGAATTGGGAAAGGGGGAAAGAAAAATACCTGGGGAGATACGTGTTGAAACTCCCCAAGGAAAACACGATGACTCAAAGGGTGACAAAAAAAACAAGATATGGGGGGATGACGAACCAGGAAGACTTGACCTAGTGTTAACACAAGGTATAGACCTAGCAAATGAGTAAAAGGCTGCCCCATCGGAAAAAGGACCCTATTATCTTATAAATGGAGACGAAAGAGGAAATAAAGGAGGGGAAAAGCATTGTACAAAAAGGGAAACAGAAGGACTTTTAGAAAACTAAAATGGAAGAAATAAAAAATTCATTGAAGAAATTGATTGGGAAGAAATGAAAGGAGTGACAGATGTGCAAGTGTAATACAACATTTTTCTGAGCCTATATGAGCAAGGAGTTGAAAAACACTTACCACTATATACACCACGAGAAGAGGGAAAGCAAGAATGGTTTAATGGAAGGTGTGAGAGGGCAAAGAGAATAAGGGACGAGGCAGGGAAAAGAGTAAAGAGAAATCGGACACAAAGAAATCAAGAAGACTATAAATGAGCAAGAAATGTCTGTGTGTGCCTAAGGGGAGAGGAAGAGAAGAGTTATGAGAGGGCTAGCGTTGACCAGTGTCAGGAAGAACCCAAACTGTTCTGTAGGTTTATCCATGCAAGAATCAAGCACAAGGACAAAGTGGAGAGACTGAAAGAAGGTAATAGGATATATGAAGATCCAAAAATAATGAGTGAAATTCTAAATAAAGTCTTTCAGCAAAAAAATCTTTCAGCATTCACAAAAGAATCAAAATTCCATGAACCCCAAGGAATGAAATAAGTCAGAAAGGAGTGGAAAATAAAAATAGAGAAGGAGGAAGTTTGTGAATTGTTGAAGGCATTGGAGGAGAGGCAAGCCCTGGGACCAGACGGAGTGTTGGGTTATGTTTTATAAGAGTGCAGAAAGCAGTTGTTTGGACCATACAGGGAGGTCCCGTTATACCAGCATTCGGTATAAGAGAATCCGATGATACGAGATTTGTAAATTAGGGTTTATTTTCAATATACGAGATCGAAAATCCAATGATACGACATTTAAACTAGGGGTGTAAAATTATCAAGTTTAAATGCGCGCCCTACCACTCCCTGGCTGGACAAAGGGGGATTTGGTTGACCCCAGTGAGGTCACCCCTAGCAAGCCGTGACCTGAAGTTTAATTAAGCATATGGCGCGGACTGACATTTAGGGGTAATTAGCAGGTGGGCGGCCCCAACCTTGGGACCGCAGTCAAGTCACTCCTAGCAAGGCGTGACCTGAAGGGTAATTAAGCATATGGCGCGGCCTGACCTTTAGGGGTAATTAGCAGGTGTGCGGCCCCAACCTTGGGACCGCTACACTACCTTCTCTTGTATCACGCGGCGTCCCCTACATTACAATGTCTTTTTTGCTTGTTATGCATGTTTTATGTTTAATTAATGTGTAGTTATGTTATTTTGTGTGCTATTTTCTCTTTCAGAATGGATTTTCTACAGAATAGGTAGTACAGTGTGGGTAATATAGACGCTGTGTGTTTGTTGTGTTGGCTAGAGTTTATTTTAGCTTGAAAAACATGTCTTTTTTTTCTTCTTTTCTTTTTCTTTTTTTCTTTTTTTATATATTTTTTTTTTCTTTTTATATATATTTTTTTTTTATAATTGATGGGGTCCTGGAACCAAACCTATATTTTACCATTAGTTATGTGTTTCGTTATACGAGATATCGCTTTACGAGTATGCCAGGTGGAACCTAACTGCTCGTATCTTCGGGACCTGTCTGTATATGATGTAATAAAGTGCTCATTAACAACAGGAAAAGTGCCAAAGGAGTGGAAGAAAGCAGATAGAGTGCCAATTCATAAAAATGGAAAGAAGGATGAACCACTGCATTACAGACCAGTGTCATTGACTAGCACAGTATGCAAGATAGGTGAGAAATTATTAATGAAACAATGGACAGAATACGTAGAAAATGAAAGTATAATAACAGACTGGCAGTATGGTTTTAGGAAAAAGTGATCATGTGTGACTAACTTAGTAAGCTTTTACTCAAGAGTAATTGATACAACACAAGAAAGAGATGGCTGGGCAGACTGTGTATATCTAGATCTTAAAAAGGCATTTGATAAAGTTCCACATGAGAGACTACTTTGGAAATTGGAAAGTATAGGAGGAGTCACAGGGGTGATCCAAACCTTGATGGAAAGTGATCTGAGAGCAAGAGAAATGAGAACAGTAGTGAAGGAAGAAAAGTCAGAATGGAGAAAGGTATTTAGTGGGCTACCACAAGGATCAGTGTTGTAGTAGTAGTAGTAGTAGTAGTAGCTACCACAAGGATCAGTGTTGGCACCAATAATGTTCACGATTTACGTCAATGACATGACGGAGGAAATAAATAGTTATATTAGTCTATTTGGGGATGATGCAAAATTATTAAGAGAAATAAAAAGCTATAAAGATTGTGAAATACTACAAAATTACCTGAACAAGATCTACGAATGGAGCAAAAGATGGGAAATGGAATGTAATGTAAATAAGTGTCATGTGATGGCAATTGGAAGAAGCGAAAAGAGGAATAAATGGCCATATAAAATGGGGAATGAAATCATTGCCAAGGTTCAGGAAGAAAAGGACCTGGGAGTGATAAGGCAGAATAACCTACAACCAGAACAACATATAAATAAAATATTTGGAGATAGTACATACAGGATGTTAAAGAATATTAGAGTGGCATTTCATTACATGGACACAAATATGATGAGAAAGATAATTACTACAATGATCCGACCAAAAATGGAATATGCTGCCATTGTATGGTCCCCATCATAGACCACTGTATACCTGGACTGCGCACGAGACAATGTTTTGAATTGCAGGGCTGCATAGGGGCCTGCGGGGCGCCCGACAAAGAGATATAGTAGTCTATGGACTATCATATAGACTGGTTTATCAGTATATATGATATACTGTAATCTTCGTAAATGTTTTTCTATAATATTATCAATTAAAAAACAGTAAAACACGCTAAAGAAATGCCATTACGAGACTATGAAGAAATATGCATGAACTTAATATTCACTTCAACTCTTCGCCATTTAAAACTTTGCGAGTCAACTTTTATCATGAAGGGTGTCAATAGAAGCGCAATTTTATTAGCTTTCCATTGCTATATTTCGTTATCTGATAAATTAATTAGAACCATGCATATATTAGCGTTAACTAAATAAATAAAATCATCAATCGGGTAATTTACCCGATTGATGAGGTTATTTATTTAGTCAACGCTAATTTATACATGGTACTAATTCATTTATCAGAAAACGAAATATATAAGTAAATAAATAACATCATCAATTGGGAAAATTACCCGATTGATGATTTTATTTATTTAGTTAACGCTAATTTATGCATGGTTCTAATTCATTTATCAGATAACGAAATACATCAATGGAAAGCTAATAAAATTGCGCTTCTATTGATACCCTTCATGATAAAAGTTGACTCGCAAAGTTTTAAATGGCGAAGAGTTGAAGTGAATATTAAGTTCATGCATATTTCTTCATAGTCTCGTAATGGCATTTCTTTAGCGTGTTTTACTGTTTTTTATTTGATAATATTATAGAACAAACATTTATGAAGATTACAGTATATCATATATACTGATAAACCAGTCTATATGATCCATATATATATATATATATAATATATATATATATATATTATATATAATATATATATATATATATATATATATATATATATATATATATGAATCCGAGCAGCCCTCCGATTACAGGCCCTTGTGCGACAGGCCGATATTCTGTGCGCAGTCCAGGTCTACAGTGGTCTATGTCCCCATATAAAAAGAAGCATGTGAAAAAGTTGGAGAGAATACAGAGACTGGCAACAAAGATGGTACCAGAGCTAGAACAACTTTCTTATGAGGAAAGGTTGAAGGAAATAAAGTTACCAACACTCGAGCAGAGAAGAGAAAGAGGAGACTTAATGACAATTTTAAAGCTGATAAGAAAGATTGAAGAAGCGGACAATGAGAGACTACTGACTCGGAAACAAAGAGAAGGTCGCTACACAAGAGGACATACAAAACAACTAGGAAAAGGCAGATGCCTGAACAACATAAAGAACTACAGCTTCCCTCATAGCAATGTACAAGTTTTGAACGGACAAAATGAGGAGGTGATATTGGCACATAATGTGCACTAATTGAAAGAATGAGTGGATAAATGTAGATACGGAGAGGGGACGATACGAGTGTAGCTCAGGCCCTGTAAAACACAGCTAGGTAAACAACTAGGTAAATAGATTTATGGTGGCCGTATAGGTCTGGAACGGGTGATAAGCTCTCTGGAAAGGCACAGCTTTGTTGCTGCACCCAAAAAGGATGCAAGTACACACAAACCTCGATTTCCCGGACCTCCATTTCCCGGATATCGGATTTGCCGGACAAAATCCGAGGTCCGGGAATATGTCAGTCCAAGACTTTTTTTTTAACATTGAAATGCCTGGTGCTGGTCGTAAATTGACAACGTTGTCAAAAAGTCTTTGTCTTTCTACCAGAGCTGGGCGTGCAATTTTTTTTCCTTAGTCCGCAAAGCGCAAATTTTCGCGATCGAGTCCGCAAAGCGCAAAAGCGCAAGATTCTCGAGAAAAGGCGGAGCGCAAGCGCAAAAACGCAAATTTCTAGCGCAAAAAAAGAACTAGACCGCAAATAAAAAAAATTAAAGCGCAAACATAAAAGTTAAAGTGCAAACCTCATTTTTTAGTCTGCAAACTGAAAAATTCTATGTTAAATTAATATAAAGTGTATAAATGATTAAAAGATTGAATGTTTACAGTATTTGAAGCATTTATTGAACACAAGTTTATATAAAAAATAAGATAATACTGTCAAAACAACACAAAATAGTTGAAAAATGAAAATACACAATACTAATATTAGTCCTCCTTGTCACTGTCCTGCAGCTCCCACCGACCCTTGAGGAGGTTCATGTTACCCTTGAGGAACACCAGCTTCTCCAAGTTCTTGGCCGTCAGACTCCATGGCTGCGTCCCCCATCACGTCTGAGCCCATGCTCAACATGAGCCCGTGCTCTTTTCTGCAGCGTTTTTTAAATAAAAAGTAAACTTAAATAGAAATGCTATATTTGACGTATCTTTTAATTTTTTTATTTTACGTCATTTGAGTTTCTCGGCAAAGTTTTTCTGCTAAGTTTGCGCATTTGCGGACTTATAAAATATCGAGAGCGCAAACTCCAAAAGCGCAAATTTTCGGCGTTTTGCGCAAAGCGCAAATATTTTATATGGAGCGCAAATTGCGCATTTGCGCTTTCGTTTGCGCTCCGCCCAGCTCTGCTATCTACATCCACCTTTCCTTCTTGCTAGAAGTTTGCTCACATCCAACCTGTTCCTAAGAAGGGTGACCGTTCTATTCCTTCAAACTACCGTCCTATAGCTCTGACCTCCTGCCTTTCTAAAGTTTATGAATCTATACTTAACCTTTTCACGCACGAAAAGTTTATTAAGTTTTTCCGTCCACTGCGACATCAATTTGGGGCTCTCTAAGTTGCCCCGCGGAATGGCCTGACTGTGCGGCGAATGTTTTGTTTATGTTATCAATTTCAACCACGATTATTCTTTTTTCCTGGCATTATTATATATCATAGGTTTCGCAAGAGATTATTCTGCAATATGAAAGACAAAAATAACAAGAAATGCAAATAAATAGCGGAGTTTAACGACTTAAAAAAACATTGAGTAAAGAAAAATAAGAAATACTTACGTTCACCACTTCGTAGCTCGATACTTCCTGAGTCAACTTTTTAAGGTTGATATGCCAATAAAAGCGGACTTTTATGAGGATTCCAACGCTACCATTATAATATTCATATGGCCAGTAGATTATGAGAAAATGGAGGAAAACTGAAACACATGTTGGAAGATGGATGGCTAAGAAGGCGGGCTGACACGCTGCCTGCTGAGAGTGAACAGGGACACGGGCCCTTATCACTTCAAATCCATTCCCACGAGCGAGTTGACAATTAGTTTATTTTATAGGCCTAGCTTGGATATTTTACACAGAAAATTTTGACGCGATTCTGATAAATACTTTATTATTGGCGAATTTTTTTGTTTGTTGGCGCAATTCGCGTCAAAAGCTAAGATGTACACGGGCCCGTTTTGACGCGATCGCGTCACCGTGCGTGAAAGGGTTAATAAGAAGATTCTTAAGCATCTATCTGCTCACAATCTTCTATCTGATCGTCAGTACGATTTCCGTAAAGGGCGATCTACTGGCGATCTTCTAGCTTTCCTAACTGAATCTTGGTCATCCTCTTTTAGGGGTTTCGGTGAGACTTTTGCTGTTGCCCTTGACATATCAAAAGCTTTGATAGAGTCTGGCACAAATCTTTATTAACCAAAACTACCTCATTCGGTTCTATCCTTCTCTCTGCACCTTCATCGTAAGTTTCCATTCAAACTGTTCTATTGCAGCTACTGTAGATGGACATTGTTCTTCTCCTAAATCTATCAATAGTGGTGTTCCCCAGGGTTCTGTCCTATCACCCACTCTCTTTCTATTATTCATGTTCTATTATTCACGAATGATTTCTAATTTCTACTCAAACCCCTATCCACTCCTACGTGAGATTCTACCCAGCATTTTTCAACGTCGTTTATTAGACGTCCAACTCGACAGGAAAACTAAGTGATTCACAGAGAGATGCCACTGAGCGCCTAACTTTGATCTTTCTATAATTTCTGATTGGGCAAAAACAAACCTTGTATTGGGTTTAAAGCTTCAAAAACCCAATTCTTCACCTATCTACTCGACAAAACCTACAGATACTAATCCCCTCTTCTTCAATGGCACTCAAACGTCTCCTTCTTCTACAATGAACATTCTAAGGGGCATCCTTTACTAAAAATCTGAACTGGAAATCTCACATCTCATCTATGCTAAAACAGCTTCTAAAAAAGTTAGGTGTGCTGTGGCGTCTGCGTCCTTTTTTTTCTCCCTCCCAATTGCTGCTGTCTACAGGACCTTATCCGCCCATGTATGGAGTATGTCTCACATGTTTGGGGAGGATCCACTCATAAAAGTTTTCCTAAACAGGGTTGAGTCAAAAAACTTTTTGTTCATCAACTCCTCTCCTCTGATGACTGTCTTCAATCTTTAAATCACCGCCGCAATGTTTCTGCTCTTGCTCTCTTCTACCGTTATTTCATGCTCACTGCTCTTCTGAACTTGCTAAACTGCATGCCTCCCCCCTCCCGCGGCCTTGCTGCACAAGACTTCTTCTATTTTTCATCCCTATTCTGTCCAAACTTCCCAATGCAAGAGTTAATCAGTATCTTTACACTTTCATCCCTTTCACTGGTAAACTCTGGAAATCTCTTTCTGGTTCTATTTTTCCACTTTCTTACGACTTAAATCTTTTAAGGAGAAGAGTAACAAGACAACTCCCGAACTAAATTGGCTCACCCCTCTTTTTTATTTTATTCTCCTACTGTCTTCTTTATAGGGACTGGCAACTAAGCATGCTTTGTTATCTATTTTTGTTGTGCCCTTGGTCAGTCCCTTTGTGATGTAAAAAAAAAAAAAAAAAAAATTAAACTTGTTGAAGAGACGATGTTACCTTGTACGATAATACTCCGTTTTTTATGTCAAGGGTATGACGGTTTCATGGTCACAGTCGTGACCATGAACAGAGTATCACTTGTTTGTTCGAGACTTAAGTTCCCAAAGGGCGTCTCGAGGTTACGATGTCGTACTGTTTCAGTCGTTGATGTTGTAGTATTTGCGTTATGTTCCATTAAGTTTGCGATACTTAGATAACTTCGGTTTTTTATGATGCTTTGATAAATATTGTCTGTTTGATGCATTGATAAGCTCTAATTTGTTAAGATATGATTTTTTTTTTGGACCACATTGATAGGATATGATGAGAACACTGTTTATGACCAGATGAAAAACATCTTGGAAATTTGATGGATTATAAGTTTTGCAACATTTGATGAAATGATGGATCAGTTTTTGACCTGCCCCCTGGGTGAATAACACAGAACGTGGGGTTTGGCAGGCCTCGGAAATTATGAAGGGCCCCACTCCAATCTGAACCTTTCACGCACGGTGACGCGATCGCGTCAAAACGGGGGCCCCTGTATATTTAGCTTTTGGCGAATTGCGTCAAAAAGCATTAAAAANTTGTTTTGATGCATTGATAACCCTTAATTTGTTAAGATATGATTTTTTTGACACATTGGTAGGATATGATGAGACACTGTTTATGACCAAATGAAAACATCTTGGAAATTTGATGGATTATAAGTTTTTGCACATTTGATGAAATGATAGGATCAGTTTTTGACCTGCCCCCTGGGTGAATAACACAGAACGTGGGGTTTGGCAGGCCTCTGGAAATTATGAAGGGCTCACTCCAGATCTGTAACCCTTTCACGCACGGTGACGCGATCGCGTCAAAACGGGCCCGTGTACATCTTAGCTTTTGACGCGAATTGCGTCAAAAAGCATTAAAAAATTAGCTAAAAATAAAGTATTTATCTGAATCGCGTCCAAATTTTATGCGTAAAAGATCCAAGCTAGGCCTATAAAATAAACTAATTGTTAACTCACTCGTGGGAATGGATTTGAAGTGATAAGGGCCCGTGTCACTGTTCACTCTCGGCAGGCAGCGTGTTAGCCCGCCTTCTTAGCCATCCGTCTTCCAACATGTGTTTCAGTTTTCCTCCTTTTTCTCAAAATCTACTGGCCATATGAAAATGTTGATGGTAGCGTTGGAATCCTCATAAAAGTCCGCTTTTATTGGCATATAAACCATAAAAAGTTGACTCAGGAAGTATCGAGCTACGAAGTGGTGAACGTAAGTATTTCTTATTTTTCTTTACTCAATGTTTTTTTAAGTCGTTAAACTCCGCTATTTATTGCATTTCTTGTTATTTTTGTCATTCATAAGGCAGAATAATCTCTTGCGAAACCAACGATAGATAATAATGCCAGGAAAAAGAATAATCGTGGTTGAAATGGGGAGTTTTCTAATAAGCTCATGCTCAAGCCTGTTTCTCGCGCTCTCATATCCTCTGCCCTTTGAGCGTGAATGATCTATCATTTACCGTAAATTCCCTGTACTTTTTCGGGACATATCAGAATTACCCTTCAATACAACAACTGAAACAGTTCTTAATAAAAAATGTAGTTTATCATTTTATTTGTCTGCAGTGGATGAAAATATTGGCAAAAGAATTGAATATTTGAAAACTCAATCTTTAAAAATTGTCTTTTCATGAAAACACGCAAGTTCAAGCAGAATGAGGCTTCAGGAAATATTTACTTGTAGGTAAGCATTCACTGAGTAACTGTTTTATGTGTATATGTCTCTCTTACGACGAACATTTAACCAAGAAGTAATTGAAAGTGCTTGGCAACTCAACGACAGTCCTGTATGCAAGACAGTAGAAATGTTTATTTACTAAATAGCTCCGCTGCTACGTACTTCCACCTCAATCCCCTTCTCTCTGAATCAATCAATCAACCCTTCCCTCTGAATACCCTATAGTCCTCTGGTTTATCCTATGTCAACAGGTTTATCTGTTAGAGGCAGAAGACTAAATCAGTAAGTGCGAAACAGGGAGTCTTAATTTAAAGACAATGAATTCGGTAGAGTGAGAATTTACGTTTAGAGAAACATATGGGTTGGTTTCTGGAGGACAAACAAGGTAATAAGAGGAAACAAGATCGTAATTCGAAGTCAGGATATGGGGGTAAATAAGAAAGTGTTTTCGGAGGCAGCATAACTTGAAGCTCAGAACACGAAATAAGGAGACGAGTCTCCGGTATGTGGGAGCGGATGCCGCGAATATTCCAGTAGAGGACAGACAGTGTGAAGAGATGAGCGGGTGATGATAGTTAGGATGACAGCCTCTGGGGTATAGGGGTTAGGAGTATCAGGGATGTGAGCTGTGAGGTATAAGGGATCGGCGGTGCTGAGTGTGTGATGACAACAGGAAAGTGAGCTATAGCAGATCCTGCCAGCGGGATGGTTTCTGTGGAGATGCTGAACGCCACACTGTGTTTTGGTTTTATTTTCGTTGCAAGACAGAAAGACACCTAAAATAGGTACTCAGTGAATGCTTACCTACAAGTAGATATTTCCTGAAGCCTCAATCTGCTTGAACTTGCGTGTTTTCGTGAAAAAACGATTTTTAAAGATGGAGTTTTCAAATATTCAATTCTTTTGCCAATATTTTCATCCACTGCAGACAAATAAAATGATAAACTACATTTTTTATTAAGAACTGTTTCAGTTGTTGTATTGAAGGGTAATTCTGATATGTGCCGAAAAAGTACAGGGAATTTACGATAAATGATGGATCATTCAGGCTCAAAGGGCAGAGGATATGAGATGCGCGGAGAACATACTGGCGGTTAGCTTTGAAAACTCCCCATTGATACATAAACAAAAACATTCGCCGCACAGTCAGGCATTCCGCTGGGAACTTAGAGAGCCCCCAAATTGATGTCGCAGTGGCGGAAAAAACTTAATGAACTTTCATGCGTGAAAGGGTAAGGTTGACTACTAAGGTCGTGTAGATAAAGAAGGAAGGAGTCACCAAGAAGAACCTTAATAGTGCACTGCCCAACAACTATGCTCCCCGTACTAAACAGGCAATAGTGGTGGCTTCATGACCATGATTGAATATATCACCCAGTGCTATGGGCTGAGTCCGGAGAAAAATCACCACGCTGAAGATTGGATTGAGGAGAATTTCATGAAAGTAGAATTCAGATTAGTAACTGACAAATAAAACAATAAAGTAATGAAATATTAAATAGTAGTCATTTATGCTAGGTATCCTTAATATGTCTATGTATCCTAGAAATCATAACTTTTTTTTTTTTTTTCCTAGCACTTAAGCCTAGTTTGGAATATCACTGCATGTTAGCTGAACATTAAAGGAAGTGCTTGAGCGAGAGAAAGCTTATGCTGTTATTATTTTACAGCCCATCACACGCAGACAGAGGACTCGCGGTATTCGGAAACCAGCCGGGAAGGAGAGGCAATTGTATCAATTTTTGCAGTCACCAAGGGAGATACTTTACTCACCTCTGGATCTTAGCAATTGGTTGAGCTAACTATTGTGGTCGCATGGTAGTAATAAGAAATAAATTATAGCAAACATTTGAGGCAGTTGGCCAGTGAATGAGCTTAACATTGTGGCAAACATGGTTTCAGACCTCTAACTTAACCACATTCTCACAGACATCTAGCATTTTTTTTATGCATCATTTCAGGTAAACCCCCATATAGAACACCTTGTAAAGCCTATACATTATTAAAGCAATTTGATGCCATTCCCGCCACAAAACAACCTTAGGACAAAATATGTAACAGAAACATGCACCCCCACCCCCCCCCCCCCCCCCCCCCCCCCCCCCCCTGTGGCGTAATAAGAGGGTAGGCTAACTATTGGTGGGCAGAAATTCTCAGGTTCAATTGTGCTAGCCTAACATCTACAGGAAACTTCACAAAAAACTGTGTCCCTCAAGGGCCGTGGCCCCGTATGCCTCCACTCTCTTCAATTAGCATGTATGACATTACCTACACCCCACACTTTAAAAACACATAGTTTATCCTGCAGGCGACATTAACAACTTACATGTTAGCTAACACCAACGCCGACACAACTACCTATTCTTTCTAACCCTACTTCAAAACACCTCCACACTGGTTCACCACAGACAAAACTAACACCAACCAAATCCATAGATTCAAATCCCTCCTCACTACTGAACATTTGAAACACCACTAAAGCCACACCTTGCATATACACCTCCAAACCCCATATCCAGACGAAGCTGTCACCGTGGGCGGGGATGGGGGTGGTGGTTATGGAGAGGTAAAGGGGTTAGTGGTGTTGATGGTGTTACTTTGTTGTGTGGTGGACCTTGGGCCTAGGGACTGTGGCCTGATGCCTGGGCAGAGGCCTCCTGGTCGCTTTGGCTTCATATCTTCATGGCTCAAGCTTTGTTTTGCGGGATAGGTAACAGAGATCGTCGCAAAGAAGAACCGTAACATTCGTGGGAGATAGGAAACAAAGTTGATCGAAAAAGTATAAATTCTGTGAGAAATCGCTTCAAGCCTCTGTAAAACTACCCGTAGATCCCTCAATTTCTTATATGAAGAAAGACACCGTATATCTGTCTCTAGACATAGTATTAACCCTTTCACGCACGGTGACGCGATCGCGTCAAAACGGGCCCGTCTACATCTGAGCTTTTGACGCGAACTGCGTCAAAAAAAAATTGAAAATTCGCCAAAAATAAAGTATTTATCAGAATCTCTGCAAAATTACTGCGTCAAAGATCCAAGCTAGGCCTATAAAATAAAACTAATGCAACTCGCTCGTGAGGGTGGATTCAAAGTGATTAGGTGGCTTGGTCCCAGCTCACTCAAAGCAGGCAGCTGTCCTTAAAACGTGTCCCGAGCGGGTAAGCCATACTGGTTACCTAATCCGTCTACAACATGTGTTTCAGTTTTCCTGCCATTTTTCTCAAGACTACTGGTTATATGAAAATGTGATGGTAGCGTTGGAATCCTCATAAAAATCCGCTTTATTGGCATATAAACCATAAAAAAAGTTTGACACAGCGAAGGTATCGAGCTAGCGAAGTGGTGAACGGAAAAGTTATTTCATATTTCTCTTTACTGAATGTTTTTCTAAGTCGTTAAACTCAGCTAATTTTATTTGCATTTCTTGTTATTTGTCTTTCATAAGGGCGAATAATCGCTGCGAAACCAACAATATATAATAATGCCGGAAACAGAATAATCGTGCTTGAAATGATACACATAACAAAAAATTCGCCGCAGCGTCCGGCCATTTACGTCCGGTTCCCTTAGAGAGCCTCAGGACTGATGTCGCAGTGGACGGAAAAACTTATTAAACTTTTCGTGCGTGAAAGGGTTAAGAAAAAAAACGTCAAATGATAAGTATTGAAGTCATATTACTTACCAAGGTACGTTAAAACTTTGCAAGATCTCAAATGTCCTCGCTGCACGCATGAACAACTGTACTCTAAATGTAGTAAGCCTCCAAACCACCTGGAGCTTGGTCTTGCCAGGAGACTCAAGTCCAAAGGCTTTTGCCTCCTCGTGCAGCGCCTCGAGAGCCATCACCAGGACCTCCAGCGACTCGCAAAGATTACTGCCAACATCGGCAAAAAACAAGATCAGTGATCTTGGTGTTGCCGACGGCGCCCAAAATCACCTTGATCTACAACTTCGTCCAATACAAGTCCATACAAAGTGTTGAAAAAAATGATGGGGCAAGGACGCACCCTTGCCTCCACTTCCTGTATTAAACAGGAAAGAAGCTGGATACACCTGCCCACACTTCACAGCATCTCAGTCCAAAGTACAGACAGTCATCAACACCAATAGTCCTTTGCAGGATCCCGTGAAAGTCGCAGAAGATCCCAGAGTGAACTCACAATGCTCTGAGTGTCAAACACCTTCCTTGCGATCAACATAAGCTTCAAGCATCTCTGTCGGAAAGTCCACGCTCGGTGTTCCACCAGGACACGAAGCGTAGGATACGGGTCCGTGTTGGACCTTACAGGCGTGACCCAGACTGCTGCGGTTCTCTGATGCTTCAGCAGATTGACTGCGGATCTGTGTCAGCAATAGATGGGCCACACCTTGCCTGGCACGCTGAGCAGTGTAATACGCGGTAATTGTTGCAGTCCGGACAGTCCCCTTTCCATTTCCAGATAGGGACGACCAGCCCCATTTTCCAGTCAGGAGGAATGGTACAATGAATGAAGTCAGTGAAATATAATCAATCAGTAAAGTAAAAACACCGCCGAGGTGCGGCATTATGCGTGGTTACTGGGAGGCTGGAGGCGGAGCAGTGGTTAGAGGGTGGGGCACCGGGAAGGGTTTTGTGCGTGATTGGCGGGATGAACCACGCTAATTGTTTCAAAATTTATCAACTCAAAATTGAGGAAAACTGCAGCCCTCCGTGCCCAGAGCATGGCCAAACCCCTTAGCCTCAGTGGTTCTTAACCTGGGTACGATCGAACCCCAGGGCGGTGAGCCAGTCTCACAAGGTTCGGCGTTAAAAACCCTCCAAAAAACATTGGAATTTTGCTATTATTGTAATTGCGATTATTCACAGAGTAAACTATATGCGAAATCAACGAAATTGAAGCAAGCGCGGTGGAGCGGAGTCATGTGCATGTGCTCGCCTGCTCTCTCACTTCGAGCAGTGGCATATACGTTGGGGGGCACGGCGTGTTTTTGCCAAGTGAATAACAAAAATAGTGCAAAATATCCCTCTGAGGCCTCAAAATGTCCTAAAAATGCTCGATTTTCAAAAAATGTCATGACCCCTCCTCAGACCCCACAGCTGGAAGACTCGCTTCGCTCGCCCAGCCCGTCCTGAAAACAAATCCATGGGTTCACATCTGCCCCCCCAACCCCCCTTCAGAGGACCTCTATATGCCACTGCTTCAGAGTTCTTCCTTCCTTATTATCCAAATAAAAACTTGAATTTTTAGGCAATATTCCTCAAGTTTTTGCATCAATTAAATAAAAATGTATGTATTATTCAAATATTTCTTGGATTTTGAAGCAGTTTATCTGAAATTTTTGTATTAATTTTTTTTTCTCACATATTTGAGGGGCTCGGCCAAGGTGCAGAGGTTTTCGTTAGGGTTCGGCGACCCCGGAAAAGGTTATGAACCACTGCCTTAGCTCATTGAGAAACTTCCATAGTAACAGTCTTTGCTCGTCATCAATAAGTTGTTGCAGTTTTGTTCGACCTTGCCATGAAAAAGCTTGATACTACCTGGCAGTACCATATTTAGCCCCAATTGTCATCTATTGGTATTTCTGGTAACATTGACATATTTCTCCAATCCTTCCCCCATGATCGCTCTTCTGGACTCAACTTGCTTATTCCATTTCCTCTCCCCTCCTTTAATATGAAGGTGTCCCCCAAAGTAGTGTATTAAGTACCATTGTATTCCTCATCACAGTTAATGGACTAGCTACCGTTTTACCGCCTGATGTCCGGTCCTCCCTTTATGTAGATAACCTGGCCATCAATACCTCTGATCCTTCTCTACTAACTCTCAGATGCCTCCTCTATTCTGCCGTTTCTGCCACTTCCTCATGGACTTCTGACCATGGCTTTTTATTTCTCCCACAAAATTTGCCACAATTTTCTCGCTCCTATAAGGCACTACCAGACCCATTTTGTGTACGGTATCACCCATGGTATGTGATATGATACACCCATGAGAGTAAGCCCTCACTATAACGAACCAATTGGGAGGAAGGGGATGACGTTATACGTATACGAAAGTCCGTTATATCCGAGGGATCTAAACTTTTCACATTTAACAAACTTTGTTCATTGTATGAGGTGAAAGTTCACTATTTCTGACCATTTCCGTGCATAATGAACTTTGCTTGTTACATTTGATGAAAGTTCGTATACATACGTACATGCAGCCATCACAAATACTACACGCATACAGGGAAATTAAAAAAATAAGGGGATGAGGTGAGGGAGGCAACATAGTGGGGTACAGGAGGACGTGAAGGGAGGTGTTTACACTCGGGTGACAAAGCCAGACTGATCGGCACAGAGCGTGGCCACCGAGAGAGAATGCCTGATAGTTCGCCCGTGACGTCACATCATATAGATCTATACGCTCCGCTCCCCGTACAAGTTAACCTACCTAATTTAATGTTTATCAGTATAAAATATATACTGTTATCTTCAGAAATGTTTGTTCTATAATATCAAATAAAAAACCGTAAAACACAAAAGAAATGCCATTATGAGACTTTCAAGAAATATGCATTAACTGAAACTCTTCGCCATTATATATTTTGCAACAAAACTTTTGACATGGAGAATATCAATAGAAGCAGAATTTAATTAGCTTTGCATTGATATATTTCGTTTAGTGATAAATGAATTAGCAGCATGCATAAATTAGCGTTAACTAAATATAGAAAATAATGAAATCTGGTAATTTCCTACCTAATATATGTTTATCAGTATAAAATATATACTGTTATCTTTGGAAATGTTTGTTCTATAATATCAAATAAAAAACCGTAAAACACACTAAAGAAATGCCATTATGAGACTAAAGAAATATGTCCTTCCTCTTCATTGTTGCCGCAACACATGTGAAGGCCTTGATGGCATTCACTACCTAATGCTCAAACACCTTTCTCCTGTTTCTTTCATATTTTTACTAGCCCTTTTTAACCGGGTTTGGTCCCTTGGGGACTTTCCCCCCCCATTGCGCGAAGCCATTGTCCTCCCATTCCTCAAACCCAATAAATCCGGTACCCTCCCCCCAAGACTACCGCCCCATTCCCCTAACTAGTTAGTTGCCTATGCAAGTTACTGAAAAACATGATCAATCTCAGTCTTATGTGGTTCCTGGAATCAAAAAGCCTTCTCTCCCCTTCTCAATTTGGTTACCGACATGCCCGAAGCACAGCTGACCCCATAGCCCACCTGGAAACATTCATTACCACAACCTTTGCCCTTCAGGAATCAGTCCTTGCTGGGTTTTTTTTTATCTAGAGAAAGCTTATGATACCACCTGGCGACATCATATCCTCCACCAGTTATCCACTTTTGGCATTACTGGAAACATAGGGGTCTTTCTCCAGTCCTTTCCATGTGATCGCTCCTTCAGAGTCAAAATATCTTCCCCCACTTTATTGTCCTTCCCAAAATATGAAGGTGTCCCCCAAAGGAAGTGTCCTCAGCACTGCCTTGTTCCTCATTGCAGTTAATGGATTGATCTCCACCTTACCACCTGGCGTCCGGTCCTCCCTTTACGTAGATGAGCTAGCCATCTACGCTTCCGGCCCTTCCCTGGCACCCCTCGTGCGTGGCATCGTCCTACGACAGCAAATCTGTCTTTGTTATCAACAAATAGGGGGGGGAGGGTCGCGAAATGCACATGCCCGGAGGCGAAAGTTTACTAACAAGGACTTGTTATCAGCAAAAGGCCAAAAGCATTCGCAGGCGTCCTCCGACAACGTGGCTTGAGATTTACAGGAAAGAGTAGCCAAATATATGGATGAAATAGGCCCTTTACATCAATGTACAAAAATAAATTTCACCTCATAAACAGACTGCTGGTCACACGACACTGGTCTGAATGGGCTTCCTAGGAGCTTGGGGCTGTTAGGCCATACATACAGATGAGCTTCAACATCAACATGGATGAAGCGGTAGCCGAAGGCGCCTTGGGTGTGACTGATCCTGTCTTCCGCAGTGACTCAGAGAAAGGATAACACCAGATAATATTTTAGAAGTCAATCGAGTGTCAAAAGTAATTATGACTGACTGCCTTATATTTAGGATTAAATCATCCCATGTATCCCAAATGTAATGTTAAGTGTACTACAGGTAAGGTTTAAAAAACAATACATTTAAATTTTCCTTTCACCCCCAGGTAAAGGTATTTCGAAGCTCCTTATCTATCTAGTTAAATAGCAAAGTAAAGATGAGAAAAATTTATTTATAGCAATACAATACCGGAGTTACTGTAGCCAACAAATATATTAAATACTAGAACATTGTCGCCCGGGGTCATGTGCAATTTGTTTCCAAGTTTCCCTGGGACTTTTTTTTTTTTTTTTTTTTTTTTTTTTCCTAAGTAAACTAAGGACTCTTGTAACATTCTGCTGTGAGAAGAATAGCGGCTGTTGGCGTTGGCAAGATGGAAGATGCCCAGTTTCACAGACCCGTTCGTGACCAAAGTGTTTAAAAGTCGAGCAGGTATTGGAGACATATAAAATTAATGTAGGTGTTTTGTATGGGCGAGAGAGAAAAGAAAGGAACACCGCGAAATTAATTAAAAATGAATGAAAATTCGAGGGATCTGAAACCCAAAGGGGTCCGCCCCTTAGAAGGTAGGTAAAAGCCAAGGG
>JACEEZ010009473.1:0-10000 GCA_016584305.1 Chionoecetes opilio | reverse complement strand
AATTAACTGCTTTTATGGACCAGTGAGGGGGCAAATATTATGGACGAGATACATGAATACATTACGTAAAGAACCAAGGTTGTCCTTTCCTTAGAGCCTCCGTCCATCAGATTGACAGGTTTAGATAGCAAGAAATTCGTCATTGGTAAAGTATGGCTTTCACTTAAAAATTTGAGGAATTCGTGCCTGCAACCCCTGTCTGTTTCCATATATCACAAGGATTATCATTCCTGCTGACTCCGATAGGTTATTTCAACAACGCGAGTTTGAATGCATTGAGTTTGTCCCACTTACACGGGATTAGGTTATTATGGAACATTATATCCCCGAAGTCAAAAATCTTCCCCAGTGCTTACATTTAGTGCTTTAGTTATGCAATAGTGAAAAGTTCCTGAAATAACGTAAATGCAATTACTAGCGTGCCCGAACGGCCATCAGAGGTGAAGCTCACAGGTAATAGATCATGGTAACCTGAAACTGATTCCTGTTCACCCCGACTGTTCTTGTCCTTCGCAAGATTCTGAAACACCCCGTGCCTTTGTCTATTGGAAGACATTTCACAACGGTCGCGAATCTTTTTGGTATCTCTGAAACTTGCAGGTGTGAAGATGATTGCGAAGCTATATGTTTAGTGAATGTACGAGTGCATACTCTTTTCATGGAATCAGCTTTGTGCAGTGTTAACACCAAGGACATTACTAAAATGTAATTCATAATAAGTCACCGTGCACTCAAAAGCTGCACACAGGAGCGTACTTAGCCGATTTCGTAGTCACCCCAGCTGCAGTGGGTCTGATTGCAACTTTGCCAGTAGTTCCCATTTTATCAACTGGAGACCCTGTCACTGATCATGCACAGTGTGTACAGGATGCACTCAGTCCTTCCTTAGAGGATATGGATTTTCCAGAGTCAAAGCAAGCACTATTGCAAGTACTAACTGCAAATCATGACACAATTGCCATACAAGGTGATTCTTTAGGTACGACAAACCCCTTATTCCCACATAAACATTCCTTTGCACCTGATACACAACCTATCTACATTCCAGCATTAGGTTACCCCACTCACAAAGGTCTATACTTGATGGCATGGTTAAAAAAATGTTATAGGATGATGTTATTGAACCATCCACCAGCCCATGGAATTTTCCATTATTTTTGATCCCTAAGAAAACAGGCGATTGGCGACCGGTCGTAGACTATCGGCGCCTAAATGATGTTTGTCAAGTTACCAGGTATCATTTACCAGTATTGCAGGATATTCTGATGTCCATAGGGCCTGATAAGAAAGTGTTCTCTACACTGGACCTTGTCAGTGGATACTGGCAGGTCCCATTACATGAGGTATCTAAGGACCTCACAGCGTTCAGTACTCCTGCAGGCCATTACGCTTTCAAAAAGCTACCATTTGGAATAGCAGGCGCACCATTAGCTTTTCAGTATCTAATCAACACTTTTTTTCTTAAATTTTACTAGGAGATACAGTTTTTGCATTCTTGGACATAATTATTTGTACCCCCGACACAAACTCTCACCTACGCACACTAGACAGGGTACTTTCTAAACTTAAAGATGCTAATTTGAAGGTTAAACTAACAAAATGTTCCTTCATGAAGAAACAAATTTCTTTCTTGGGTCATGTTTTGGATGCCACAGGTTTACATACTACCACGTCAAAGGTAGATGCAATGATAAATTTTCCAACCCCTAAGAATGTCAAAGCCCTCAGAAGTTTTTTGGGCCTCAGTGGTTTTTACAGACAATTTATCATGGATTACTCACGAATTGCAAGTCCACTATCACATCTCTTAAAGAAAGATGTAGAATTTTCATGGGAAGCTCCACAAGAGCAAGCTTTTTCTAAATTAAAGGCATTGTTGTGTGTTTCCCCCCAGTCCTTGCTTACCCAGATTATACACGTCAGTTTACACTCTTCACTGATGCATCAGATATAGGCCTTGGAGCTGTTCTAATGTAGAAGGATGATAGAGGTAAATGGCGTGCATTAGCTTATGCCAGCAGAACTCTTAATCCCGTAGAGCGTAACTATTCAACAACCCATAAGGAAGCTCTGGCGGTCGTATGGTCTTTGAAGCATTTCAAATTGTAATTTATGGGTACAACATTCTTGTTAAAACAGACCATGCACCTGTAGTAGAATTATTCAATTCAAAGGAACTGTCAGGCAAATTAGCACGTTGGCGCCTGACGATACTAGACTTCCACCCAAGATTTGAGTATCTGCCAGGCAAAGTAAATATCGTGGCTGATTCATTATCACGAAATATTGCACTTGTAACCGCAACACCTGAACCACCAAAACATGACACCCAAATCGCTATTCCCAGCATTAAAAGGAACAGCGAAATGATTCCTTCTGTGCTCCCATCATTTACTACTTGGAGTCAGGTGATGATACACAATTGCCAAAATTACCTGTCCCACTTACTGAGTTTAGGCTACAATACAACCTTTTGGTGCGAGATACATTATCTCACGACAGGACAGGAACCTAAACGCCAGGTTACACAGTGATTGTACCTTCAAAACCTTTAACCCCAAAATTTCTTTCCCTTTTACATGATTCTAGCCTTGCAGGTCACCCAGGGAAAGATAAAATGCTTGCCACCAAGCACGTTTAGAATACTTTTGACCATTCATGCGCCGTGATATTTTTGCTCACATAGATAAATGTCAGTCATGCGCTGAAACAAAAGGTTCAGTTGGTAAACCTGCCCTTATGCTACCTTATCCTACACCTAAAGAACCTTGGGAGACAATAGCCATTGATTTGCTAAAACTCCCACTAACAGAATCTGGTTCTCAATACTTGTTAGTAGGCATTGATCATTTTTTTTAGGTTTTCAGTTTTTTGGGCCCCTGAAGGACAAAACGGCTCTAACAGTTGCTAAAGCACTTACGGATGAAGTTTTCTTTAAAGTCAAAACCATCCACATTGCTCTCGGACAATAGTACCGAGTTTAAACCCAAACAAATTCTCAAATGAAATTTGCAAACTATTCAACATAAACAAATATAAAAATAACTAGCTATAAACCCCAGCAGCAACGGCATGGTAGAAAGACAAAATAGGAAGATTATCCAACTCCTGAAGTCATTAGCTCAACCATAAAGTTCACACTGGGATGAATGGATGCCACAAGTATCTGCCACACTAAACTCTTCCTTACACAAGTATACATGTGAAACGCCATATTTCATTGTATTTGGGCAAGACAAAAGACTACCTTACACTCTTCTAGAGCCCGAGTACACAGAAATATATTTAAATTTTTATGACTACGTAATAGTTAGAGTGGCTGATTTTCAGAAAATATACAAGCGTGTCACAGATGCTATTGATTTGTCCAGAGAGGACATGATTAAATACCAACGCCCATACAGGGCAGAAAAGCCAATTGCTATAGGTGATGTAGTATACTTTCAGGTACAACAATTAACGTCAAAGTTAGATTCTACATTTGAAGGACCTTACAGGGTCATTGCCATTGAGCATGGACACAAGATAACTATACAGCATATTTATAAATACCATGCAAAGACAGTCTATATTGACCAGGTTAAACGAGTAGGTAGAGGATTAGATACAGGTGAAGAATTGCCATGCCGAAATACTAAAACACAAATGATGACACACACACTGCTACAAATGATTACCGTCACAAATTGGTCACACACGCAAAATCAGTAGTCATTCCAGTCCCTACCATTTTATATCATACATTTTATATCAGTTCACCTGATTATTTCACAATTACCATGTATTCTGAATTTTAATGTGTGTTGTTATCTTTTTAGGAAAAGGTCTACACAACACACTAAGCCAATGTTATTTACACTCTTGAAAATACTTAACATTGGAGTTTTTTCGATTTTTTTTTGGTTTTGCTACATATTGTTCTGACCAATACTAGTAGAAACTGAATAGTTTCCATGTTTACCTTGTAACTCTTGCACGATAGAAACTCTAATGGATAGCAGAACCTTGATTTAACCTATGTATATCTTTCACATTAGAATACTATTATGTAACTGTTAAAGTTGCACCACAGTGCTTTGCATGACATTCTTTCTTCCTCAATTGAAGGAATTATTACGCACTTATTGTAGAAATACATTATTTACTTGCATGAAATACTAACCCATTGCATTAATACTAACACATGTATTAAGTGCATAAGTGAATTACATTCACTACAGGAATGAATTACTTAGTCTTTCCTGTTGTACCACGATCACTATTGGAATGATAGGATTATGTACTTAATAACATACTAATCTAGGTACTATATGCATGACAAGCAGTTCCTCCAGAACTATTTACTACATGATGCCACCTGTATTACCTATTGTACAAACTAACTAACCATTTATCATTACTTCCTAACAAATTCAAACTCGCAGAGAAATTACGAATGACTACTTGTCTTAATACAGACCTCAGAAAACATTGATTGATCACAGTTAAACTTATTTCTCTTAGCGTTGTTCACCAGTGAAGAATTTAATTTTATTACTCACAGCTGAAATTTTCTTCGTCGCAGTAAGGATTGATAAATCGTTTCCTTTGCTACCACATGGCACTATAAACATATTTGAAAATTTATACCCTATCTAGAATTTTACATGGTTCTCTGTTCAATGTAACTTTCCCATCAACATCTTTGCTATTCTCTGAGAGCTCCATGCATGTTTCAGACACTTTGTCTCCTTTCATGGCAGATACGGTAAATATCATATCAATATGTGCCCAGTTTGTTTTTTTTCTTCCAATTAAAAAGTTTCAGCTGTAGCATATAAAATTTGCCCCCAATGAAAGGGTTTAAAGTATTATTTCCACGTCATACCAAATATGCCCACCTTTTTCATTTTACAGTTCGAAAGCTTTACCAGCTACCTGTGCATTTCCCTTGATAAGATTTACCTCCAATCGGAATCTTTTCCTATTCCCACTCCCGTGGAAACTTAAATTTTGGTGTACAGTTTACTTTATCACCCCCCGTGGAGAACACCAAATCTAAATTTTATTCGCCTAGGGGACAGTTTCTTGTCCTCACGCAAAAATCCTACTTTAATGGTTAATCATGTTCTTTAGCACATGATTTTTTACAAGTTCAGTTTCAAGAGTGCTCATCACTCTCCCTGTTATACATCCCCCATGTTTTTCTGAAGTTCATTCAAAAAGTGTAAACTTCATTTAATTTCTCTGCTAGTCAATTTTTACACTCGCTGATTAAAAATATTTTTTTCAATAGGATTGATTATTATCATTTATGTATGATTTTTGGCAAACTTGGATTTGCCCACACACAATGCAAAACACAGAAGCAGCTCTACAGTCAGAGAGTCTTTGTATTACTTTACTCGTTCAGGGTTTTTAACGATTACTTGGGCGATTTAAGCTTACAATTTCATTACATGAAATCTTAAGTTTTTCAATTTTTCCCTGTACTTTTCACAGCTACTTTCGCTGGGCAGTTGAGTTTGCTTAGCTACGTCCTACGGTACACGTACACTTGCTACACCTTACACTTGAAAATTATTAACAGTGATATTTGCACATTGTGGATTTAACCCACACAAGTACGACACATATATATGATTTTACTCGGGCCCTGTCATTTCTTTGATGTTGAACATCATTTTTAATCCATTTTTTCCCCCAAATTTTTTTGTTTTTTTTTTTAGCTCGGGTTTACTCACTATTAGCGTAGGGAAATTTTGCTTTGGGAAGTTTAGAGTTTATTTTATATATATTAGCCCTTTAGTTTAGGGTACCCTTTGTTATTCCCTGCTAATTTTATGTCCTAGTTTTAGGACAATTATATAGCGGCCCGAGCAAAATAGTCAGTTTTTACTTCTAACATATAAATAACTTACATTAAATTACTAGTGAATTTTAATTATTTATCACACAATGTAACAAGTAGTACATTTTCCGTAAGGTATTTTCCTGTACTTAACATCAAATGACCAGTGTATTTTTAGAAACATTAAAAAACATATAATAATATATCCATGTAAGATTATTAATTATATGTATATCTTTCCTGCTATGTTTCACCGTGAGAAACCCATGAACACCTTGCACTCTCTAAAGGGTAGCTAAGTATGCAACAGGACAAATGCTAGCTATCAACATAAAGTTAAGGTTCAACGAAACTGCGTACCAGGGAGGACAGGGGGACACAAGCGGGAGAAGGAAGACAGAAGCCTCCGGGACACCACTACCTACAACAACTCATTCCCACGAGCTCCCTGGCACTCCCTGGCTGTGTTCAAGACAGGAGAACAACTCGGATCTCCACGCTACCAAGACGCTCCTCTCAAGCGTTCATCCGAATCCATCATCATTCATCCCTGGCTTGGTGTCACTACATAATTGGTTGTAAATATTCAGTGTTCCTTAACGGACTTAACAATAAATGTGTAACAACCTGAAGTACCATTTTAACTCAGCCAGCTAAGTCACTACCAATATACCGACTTATAGAAAGAAACAAACAATGGGAAGAAAAACAAGGAATTCTAGCATTCAAAACAGTAATCAAGCAGTTGTTAGCTAATTAATGTAAATTCTACACTGCTATTTCCTTGATGCAATTTGTGATTTGTTAATTTGCCGTCCAGAGCTTATACATTCTGCCCTCCACTCCGCTCACTCTCTTGTATTTCTTCTAATCGTTTATTTTTCCTCTTTTTCCTTCTCGTTCAAAGACGACCCATCAAGGTAATTTCATATTTCATGCAATCTTTAAATTTTTGTATATAATATTTATCCCTAATTCACCGTACTCCCTCCTTCGATTGTGTTCTACTCTTCACACCCATTATACACGGTAATTACATCTCTAATCAACATTTTTACTCATTTTATTTTCTTTACATATGTTTACATCGTTGCTCTCAAGTTATTTCTCCTTCGATTGCGTCAACCTCCCGTGCTTATACCAATCCGTTTCTTTCAGTAAACGCATTTTCTTCCTTATTTTTGTATTAGCACCAAACTCTCTTTCTTCTGTATTCGTTCCTCCATTAACAGTTATCTGCATCAATTAACATTTTTGTTGCTTCTCATTAATAAAATTTTCAGCGCCTTTTGTATCCCTTCGTTACGTTTCCCTCATCTTCTTCATTTCAGTAATTTTCTTTCTCAAAATGTAAATGAGTCTTCCCTGAAGCTTCTCGCATGTCTTTTTCTTTCAGTTCTTTAATAACTATATTTTTATCCTGGTCTGCCTGTCTATACATGTATAATTATGAATTCAATCACATTACCCGAGATCAAATATCCTGCGCCGCACTTCTAAATATATTCTCCCAGTGAGCCTTGGAAGTAATGTGTGTTTATAATGAATGGTATACATAGAGGCAGCAGAGTTCTATAAGATGGATGCATTTCTAATTATATTATCCTAGTGAGCCTAGGAAGTAATGTGTGCATGGTTTATTATATTATTATTATTATATTATTATTATTATTATATTTTGGTAGAGGCAGCCGAGTTCTATAAGATGGGATGAGATGACAAGGGAACACAGACTATTGAAGGCAACATTCCAAAGATAAGATACGCAGAAGATTCCAAATATAAAATACGCAGAAGATTCCAAAGATAAGATACGCAGAAGATTCCAAAGATAAGATACGCAGAGGATTCCAAAGATAGGATACGCAGAAGATTCCAAAGATACGATACGCAGAAGATTTCAAAGATAAGTTACGCAGAAGATTCCAAAGATAAGATACGCAGAGGATTCCAAAGATAAGATACGCAGATCTTCAACAAAGCTGTATGATTAAGCGAGATATATGAACATCGTCTGGGATGTGAGCAAGGATCAATAATACTTCATGAAACAAGCAATTGAAGAGGTAAATGCACAAAAATTGATACAAACACAACGGAAGAGAGCTGCAGAAAAAGAAAAAAAAAGTATAAGAAGCACGAAGACCGGTGAACGATGCCAAATATTTACTTTGGATTAAGTTAATTCTGATCTAAAAATATAGTTGAAAATTTGAATATAATTTGAAAAAAGAAGTAGTACGTACCAATACCTTGACAGAAAATGCGATAAAGGTTTTCTAGTGTTGCAATACAAGATGATAAGAAATAATGAAAGATTATATATATTTTTGTTTCTTGTATCCCTTTCAAATCAAATAATTAAAGTGAAAATGACAAATGTGAGATAAGATAAATTGCGGCCACAAGAGACTATTATAGATTAAGGGTTTGTCTTTATGAACCAAAACTCGCTGCAAACCAAAGGAAAACGAAAAACGTATACAAGTATACGATGCGTTCTATTTAATAGCATGATGAAATGGTACGGACAAATATCTGCCAACGTCCCGCAAGAAAACAAATGAGGAAAAAAACGAGAGGATACACTGTTACGGATAGATGCATATCATATATACAAACGATCTCGTAATTAATGCATTAAACTGTGACGAGATGGTGAGGGAGGCAGAAAAAAGGAGAGGATTTTTTTTTTTTTATCTGGTTACATCATTAGATAAGTGCATGAAGGGAGTCAGTAGCGTGACTAGAAAAGGCGCGAAATTTTCTACATTAAATTTCAATTTATGATGCATTGTGTCAAAATATATTTCAATGCAGATCTATACGCGAAATGAAAGTAGTTACATGATGAGGACGAAAAAGAAAATTATGGAAACTGCAATAGCAAGGCATCTAACTAACTCTATATATCTAAATGTCTACCTGAATGCCTCACGAATAAGCAATACAAATTAGTATCTCATGGAGTATTATATTCAGTAACTCGTTAAGGCGACCATTTAATGACGACAACCAACACTTTCTTTATTACTAATTGGAAGAAAAAAACACTTCAGTACTCACCAGTCTTAATAACAGTTGTGAAGAACAATCTCCTGGATACCAATATGTAAAGTGGATCGCCTCGATAAACAAGCCGCTGGAAAGAAACCAACATGTGTTATAAAGCTGCGAAAATATGCGACATAAGTACAAGCTTTTAAGCCATATTTCCATAAAAAATACATGAAACAGAGCCATATTGATCCCCATCTCTTTGGACTGCAAGAGGAAGGGGAAGTTTTCATTCGTATAGCATTTCACGATTAGGCTTCTTGGATTAGATTGAAACAAACTTCGCAGGAGTGTCACTAAATAGCCTACCATGTTTACTATATAAGATTCAGTGCGTTTTTTTATATTTCAACATTAGTGATTTGTAAGATGAAAAAGTCATAATTACATCACCAAATATGTCAGCGTTAATTGTAACGTTGCCTAGAATATAATACATAATAAACATCGGTATTCCTGTATATCATTATAATATTCCTGCAATGGCCATTTCTATAATTTAAGATAATTTCTTTTCAAAACAGTTTTCATCAGTAGTGTTTCTCAATATTTTCATCCTCTAAGCTTCTGTAATGGTTCTTCAATTAGATTCATGTTCGAACTTTCGTGTGTGTTTTTCTTACGTAAATAACTACACAAGTTGGGCTTTTGTATTTGTGCCTTTTACATTCACTCTAGGATATTTCTTCTCATTAAGATCTAGTAATTATATATATATATATATATATATATATAATATATATAATATATATATATATATATATATACATTTAAGTCAGTCAGGTATAATTACAGTGTGTCAACAGTAAATTACACTGGGTTATCCAGAAAATAAATTTTGTAAGTCGTCTAAGTTTTTTCAACTGATTTAGGACAATTTTGCACCACTGAATCCGAAAATGACATCCGTTTCTCTCGATCAGGTCAGGTTTTTGTGCTAAGTCGATTTTAAAAAAAATCCGATCATCTGACTAAATCGATACATTTTGTGACATTTCGGTTGATTTTTGTAAATTCTCATCCGAATAGGTTTTATGAGAAATAAACGTTTCTAACCTATAATTAATTAAATGTTACAAAAAATTGATTAGTGTACATTGATGATAGACATTG
>JACEEZ010009472.1:0-32836 GCA_016584305.1 Chionoecetes opilio | reverse complement strand
TAAATTTAATTTGATAAACGGTAAGCAAGCGTTTTTCATAGTTTCTTCTAAACTGTAGCGTTATTGTATATATACAGGTAGTTTACTTATTAAAATGCTATAAACCATAAAAGTAGTGTGTTCAATGATTTTGGGCTAGTTATCAGTGATATATAGCTGTTTTCCTACAAATTGAAGTATAAAATCCTCTTTTTAAAATAGTTTGCCCCTATAAGTAGCTTACATTACATTAAGCTAATAAATAGAAGAGTAAGAGGTTCTTATTGTGTTTATAACGGTATATTGCAAGCGTTTTTCATAGTTTCTTGTAAACAGTAGCTTTTTTGTATATATACAAGTAGTTTTATTTATCAATTGCTATAAAACCCATAAAAGTAGTGTTTTCAATGATCTTAGCTATTTATCGGTGATATACAGCTGTTCCTAAAAATTTGAAGTGTAAAGTCCCCCTTTTAGAATAATTTGCACCTATAAGTAGCTACATTACATTAAGCTAATAAATAGAAGAGTAAGAGGTATTTATTGTGATATAACGGTATATTGCATGCGTTTTCATAGTTTTCTAAACTGTAGCGTTATTGTATATATACAGGTGTTTTACTTATTATATTGCTATAAACCCATAAAATGTAGTGTTTTCAATGATTTTAGCTAGTTATCAGTGATATATAGCTGTTTTCCTAAAAATTTTGAAGTACAAAATCCTCTTTTTAGAATAATATGCACCTATAAGTACCTTACTTTACATTAAGCTATTAAATAGAAGAGTAAGAGGTTATTTATTGTGATATAACGGTAATTGCAAGCGTTTTCATAGTTTCTTGTAAACTGTAGCGTATTGTATATATACAAGTAGTTTTACTTTTTCATATTGCTATAAACCATAAAATGTAGTGTTTTCAATGATTTTAGCTAGTTATCAGTGAAGAGTGGGTTTTTTCTACAAATGAAGTATATTTCTTTATATCTGTAGCTAAGTAGCTTTTTATACTTGCTACAACTATATTTTACAAAATTAATAGCAAAAAATATGTATTTGTCATGAAATTTAGATATCAATTTTAATCATGAAAACAATGTTTTTTCAAGAATTTTAATGTATTTTTAAAATACTAAATAATGTCGAAATTTACATTACTCAGCATTTTTACACAACTATATTTTACAATGTTAGAGTTAAAAATATGAATTTTCATGAAATTTTAGGTATCAATTTTAACTTAAAAACAACGTTTTTCAAGTGTTTAATGTATTTCTGAAAGCCTAAAAATGTCGAAATTTTGACATTATTCAGCACTTTACACAACTATATTTACAATATTATGAGCTAAAATATGTATTTTTCATGTAATTTATGTATCAATTTTATTCTTAAAAACAACGTTTTTCAAGTGTTTTAATGTATTTTAAAGGGGATAAAAAAGGTCGAAAATTGCCCACTATAGCTCTTTTTTGATAGAGAAATTCAAAATGTAAATTTAAAATTTGGGTTTTCGTTAGAATGCTATTTTAAACTACTGTAAGCTTATAATAGGAGTTTGAGACTCTATATTGTGATACAATTGTATATTATACGTGTTTTTTATAGTTTCTTCTTAATTGTAGTGTTATATCATTAATAGAAGGAATTACCCTTTTGATAATGCTTTATAACCACAAAATGTGTTCTTTTCAATGATTTTAGCTAGTTATCGGTGATAATAGCTGTTTTCCTACAAATTGAAATTAACAATCCTTTTTTTAGATAATTTGCAAATTATAAGTAGCTTACATTACATTAAGCTAATAAATAGCAGAGTACGAGGTTATTTTTTGTGATATAAAAGGTATATTGCAACCGTTTTTCTTAGTTTCTTGTAAACTGTAGCGTTATTGTATATATACAAGTAGTGATACTTATTATATTTCTATAAATCATAAAATGTAGTGTTCAAAGATTGTAGTAGTATCAGTGATATTTTAGTGTTTTCCTACAAATATAAGTATAAAATCCTCTTTTTTGAATAATTTGCACCTATAAGTAGCTTACATTACATTAAGCTATTAAATAGAAGAGTCAGAGGTTATTATTGTGATATAACGGTATATTGCAGGCGTTTTCATAGTTTCTTCTAAACTGTAGCGTTATTTTATATATACAGGTAGTTTTTTTATTATATTGCTATAAACCCATAAAAAGTAGTGTGTTTCAATGATTTTAGCTAGTTATCGGTGATATAAAGCTGTTTTCCCACAAATTGAAGTATAAAAAGGGTCTTTTTAGAATAATTTGCACCATAAGTAGCTTACATTACATTAAGTAATAAATAGAAGAGCAAGAGGTTTTTTATTGTGATTAACGGTATATTGCAAGCGTTTTTCATAGTTTTTTCTAAACTGTAGCGTTATTGTATATATACAAGTAGTTTTTCTTATTTTATTGCTATAAACCCATTTAAAAAGTAGTGTTTTTAATTATTTTAGCTAGTTATCAGTGATATATAGCTTTTCCTACAACTTGAAGTATAAAATCCTCTTTTTAGAATAATTTTCACCTATAATTAGCTTACATTACATTAAGCTTTTTAAATAGAAGAGTATGAGGTTTTTTTAAAGTGATATAACGGTATATTGCAAGCATTTTTCATAGTTTCTTGTAAACTGTAGCGTTATTGTATATATACAAGTAGTTTTACTTATATATGCTATAAACCCATAAAAAAGTAGTGTTTCAATTATATTAGCTATTATCGGTGATATATAGCTGTTTTCCTACAAATTGAAGTATAAAATACTCTTTTTAGAATAATTTGCAACTTATAAGTAGCTTACATTACATTAAGATATTAAATAGAAAAGTACGAGGTTATTATTGTGATATAACGGTATATTGCAAACGTTTTTCTTAGTTTCTTTGTAAAAACTGTAGCCGTTATTGTATATATACAAGTAGTGATACTTATTATGGTTGCTATAAACTCATAAAATGTAGTGTTTTCAATGATTGTAGCTAGTTATCAGTGATATATAGCGGTTTCCTACAAATTGAAAGTATAAAATCCTCTTTTTGAATAATTTGCCACTATAGTAGCTTACATTACATTAAGCTATTAAATAGAAGAGTAAGAGGTTATATATTGATATATAACGGATATTGCAAGCGTTTTCATAGTTTCTTCTAAACTGCTAGCGTTTTATGCTATATATAACAGGTAGTTTTACTATTATATGCTATAAAACCAAAAATCGTAGTGTTTTTCCAATGGATTGTAGTAGTTATCTTCAGTGATATATAGCTGTTTCCTACACATTGAAGTATAAAAATCTCTTTTTAGAATAGTTGCACCTATAAGTAGCTACTTACATATGCTAATAAATAGAATGAGTAAGGAGGTTATTTATTGTGATATAAACGGTATATGCAAGCGTTTTTCATAGTTCTTGTAAACTGTGCGTTAGTTTTTTTAAATGTATAATATACAAAGTAGTTTACTTATCATATGCATATAAACCCGTAAAATGTAGTGTTTCCATGATATTAGCTATTTATCCCCCCCCCGGTGATAGTAAGCTGTTTCCTACAAAATTGAAGTAATAAAAGGCTCTTTTTAGAATAATTTGCACCTATAAGTAGCTTACATTACATTAAGCTAATAACATAGAAGAGTAAGAGGGTATTTATTGTGATATAACGGTATATTGCACAGCGTTTTTCATAGTTTCTTCAAACTGTAGGCGTATTGTATATATACAAGTAGTTTTACTTATTATATGCCTATAAACCCAAAAAAAATGAGTGTTTTCAATATTTTAGAGTTATCAGGATATATAGCTGTTTTCCTACAACTTGAAACATAAAATCCCTCTTTTTAGAAAATTGACACCTATAAGTAGACTACATTAATTAAGCTATTAAATAGAGAGTAAGAGGTTTTTCATGGATATAACGGTATATTGCAAGCATTTTCATAGTTTCTGTAAACTGTAGCGTTATTGTATATATTACAAGTAGTTTTACTTATCATATTGCCTATAAACCCATAAAATGTAGTGTTTTCAATGAATTTTAGCTAGTGATCAAGTGATATATAGCTGCTTTTCCTCACAAATGAAGTACAAAATCCTCTTATAGAATAAAATGCACCTAAAGTAGCTCACATTACTACATTAAGCTATTAAATAGAAGAGAAGAGGTTATTTATTGTGATACCAACGGTATTATTGCAAGCGTTTTCATAGTTTCGTGTAAACTGTAGCGGGTATTGTATATATACAAGTAGTTTTACTTTATCATATGCTATAAACCCATAAAATGTAGTGTTTTCAATGATTTTAGTAGTATCAGTGAAGAGTGGGTTTTTTCTACAAAATTGAAGTATATTTCTTTTATCGTAGCTAAATCGCTTTTATATTTGCCTACAACTATATTTTACAAAATTAATAGCTAAAAATATGTATTTTTCATGAAATTTAGATATCATTTTAATCTGAAAAAACAATGTTTTTTCAAGAATTTTAATGTATTTTGAAATGCCTAAATAATGTCGAAATTTTAACATCTATTCAGCACTTTTACACAACTATATTTAACAATGTTATTGAGCTAAAAATATGAATTTTGCATGAAATTTAGGTATCAATTTAATCTTAAAAACAACGTTTTTTTCAAGTGGTTTTAATGTATTTGATGGAAAGCCTAAAAAATGTCGAAATTTGACATTATTCAGGCACCTGTACACAACTATATTTTACAATATTATGAGCTTAAAATCTGTACTTTACTATGTAATTTATGTATCAATTTTATTCTTAAAAACAACGTTTTTTTTCAAGTGTTTTAATGTTATTTGAAAGCTGAAAAATGTCGAAATTGACATTATTTAGCACTTTACACAACTATATTTTACATATTATGAGCTTAAAATATGTATTTTTCATGTAATCTATGTATCAATTTTATTCACTAAAAACAACGTTTTGTCAAGTGTTTGAATGTATTTTTGAAGGGTTAAAAAATGTGAAAATTGACATATGAAGCCCTTTTAGAAACAAATAGAGATAGAGATGAGATTAGTATGAAATTAAAAATGTGGAAATTATAGTTGTTTTCGTTAGAATTGCTATTTTTAAAACTACTGTAAGCTATAATAGGAGTTTGAGACTCTATATTGTGATACAATTGTATATTATACGTGTTTTGCATAGTTTTTCTTAATTGTCAGTGTTATATCATAATTAGAAGGAATTATACCTATGATAATGCTTTTATACACACCAAATGTGTTCTTTTCAAGGGTTTTAGCTAGTTGTGGTGATATATAGTGAATTCCTACCCAAATTGAAGTATACAATCCTTTTTTTTAGAATAATTTGGACATATATTAGCTGAATTACATTAAGCTAATTAAATAGAAGAGTAAGAGTGTATTTATTTGATATAACGGTATATTGCAAGCGTTTTTCATAGTTTCTTGTAAACTGTAGCGTTATTGTAATAATACAAGTAGTTTTACTTATCATATGCTATAAACCATGAAATGTAGTGTTTTATCTAGTTTTATCTAGTTTATTTAGCTATTTATCTGTGATATATAGCTATTTCCTACAAATTGAAGTATATAAAATCCTTTTTTAGAACAATTTGCCACCATTAGTAGCTTACATTACATTAGCTATTAAATAGAAGAGTAAGAGGTATTTATTGTGATATAAACGGTATATTGCAGCGTTTTTCATAGTTTCTTCTAAAACTGTTAGCGTTATTGTATATATACAAGTAGTTTTACTTATTATATTGATATTAAACCCAAAAATGTAATAATTTCAATGATTTTAGCTAGTTGCCCCCCCCCCCCCCCCAGTGATATATAGCTGTTTTCCTACAAATGAAGTATTTAAAACCTCTTTTTAGGAATAATTGCACCCTATAAGTAGCTTACATTACATTAAGCTAATAAATAGAAGGAGTAAGAGTTCTTATTGTGATATAACGGTACTCACTTGCCCCCCCCCCCCCCCCCCCCCCAAGCGTTTTTTCATAGTTCTGTAAACAGATAGCGTTTTGTATATATACAAGTAGTTTACTAGCATATTGCTATAAACCCATAAAATGTAGTGTTCTCAATGATCTTAGCTATTTAGCGGTGATATACAGCTGTTTTCCTACAAATTGAAGTGTAAAGTTCCTCTTTTTGAAAATTTGCACCTATAAGTAGCTTACAGTACATAAGCTAATAAATAGAGAGTAAGAGGTTATTTATTGTGAATAAACGGTAATAATTGCATGCGGTTTTTCATGTTCTTCTAAACTGTAGCGTTATTGTATATATACAGGTAGTTTTAACTTATTATATTGCGATAACCCATAAAATGTAGTGTTTCAATGATTTTAGCTAGTTATCATTGATATATAGCTGGTTTCCTACAAATTGGGAAGTACACAAATTTTCCTACTTTTTTTTAGGAATAATATGCACCCTATAAGTACCGTACATTACATTAAGCTATTAAATAGAAGGTAAGAGGTTATTTATGTGATATAAACGGTATATTGCAAGCGTTTTCATAGTGTCTTGTAAAACGTAGCGGGAGTTCTATGTATATATACAAGTAGTTTTACTTATCATATTGCTATAAAACCACAAATGTAGTGTTTTCAATGCATGTTAGCTAGTTTCCAGTGAAGAGTGGGGTTTTTTCTCAAATTGAAGTATATTTCTTTAATCTGTAGCTAAGTAGCTTTTATACTTGATACAACTTATTTTACAAAATTAATAGCAAAAAATATGTATTCTGTCATGAAATTAGATATCAATTTTAATCATGAAACCATGTTTTTCAAGAATTTTAATGTATTTTTTACAAAATACTAAATAATGTCGAAATTTTACATTATCAGCACTTTTACACAACTATATTTTACAAGTTATGAGTTAAAAAATATGAATTTTTCTAATGTAATTTAGGTATCAAATTTTAATCTTAAACACAAACGTTTTTTCCAAAGTGTTTTAATGTATTTCTGAAAGCCTAAAAAATGTCGAAATTTGACATTAGTTCAAGCACTTTTACACAAACTATATTTACAATATTATGAGCTAAAAGATGTATTTTTAGTAATTTATGTATCAATTTTATTCTAAAAACAACGTTTTTTTCAAGTGTTTTAATGTATTTTGAAGGGATAAAAAAGGGCGAAAATTGACACTATTCAGCTCTTTTTTGATAGAGAAAGAAATTCAAAATGTGGAATTATAATTGTTTCGTTAGAAATTGCTATTTTAAACTACACTGTAAGCTTATAATAGGCGTTTGAGACTCTATATTGTGATACAATTGTATATTATACGTGTTTTTCATAGTTTCTTCTTAAGGGTAAGTGTTATATCATTAATAGAAGGAATTTAAATTATGATAATGCTTATAACCACAAAATGTGTTCTTTCAATGATTTTAGCTAGTTATCGGTGATATATAGCTGTTTTCCTAAAAATAAAGTTAACAATCCTTTTTTTTAGATTAATTGCACTTAAAGTAGCTACATTACATTAAGCTAATAAAATAGCAGAGTACGAGGATTTATTGTGATATTAACGGTATATTGCAACGGTTTTTCTTAGTTTCTTGTAACTGTAGCGTTATTGTTATATACACAGTAGTGATTACTATTATATTGCGATAAAACTCTAAAATGCTAGTGTTTCAATGATTGTAGCTAGTTATCAGTGATAATAGCTGTTTTCCTACAAATATAAGTATAAAAACCTCTTTTTTGAATAATTTCACCTATAAAGTAGCTGTACATTCATTAAGCTATTAAATAGAAGAGTCAGAGGTTATTATTCTGATTATAACGGTAATTGCAGGACGTCGTTTTTCATAGTTTCTTCTAAAATGTAGCGTTATTGTATGATTATACAGGTAGTTTTACTTATTATATTGCTATAAACCCATAAAAATTGTAGTGTTTTCAATGATTTTAGCTAGTTATCGGTGAATAAAGCTGTTTCCTACAAAATTGAAGTATAAAGGATCTTTTTAGAATAATTTGCACCTATAAGTAGCTTACATTACATTTAGCCTAATAAAATAGAAGAGAAGAGGTTATTTATTGTGATATAACGGTATATGCAAGAGGTTTTTCCATAGTTCTTCTTAAACTGTCAGCGTTATTGTATATATACAAGTAGTTTTACTTTTTATATTGCCTATAAAACAATAAATGTAGGGTTTCAATTATTTAGCTAGTTATCAGGATATATAGCTGTTTTCCTACAACTGAAGTATAAAAATCCTCTTTTTAGAATAATTTGCACCTATAATTAGCTTACCAGTACATTAAGCTATTAAATAGAAGAGTATGAGGTTTTTTTAATGTGAATAAACGGTATTATTGCACGCCATTTTTTCATAGTTTCTTGTAAAACTGTAGCGTTATTGATAATACAAGTAGTTTTACTTCATCATATGCTATAAACCCAGTAAAATGTAGTGTTTTCAATCTATATTAGCTATTTATCGGTGATATATAACTGTTTTCCTACAAATTGAAGTATAAAATATCTTTTTAGAATACTTTGCACTTATAAGTAGCTTACATTTACATTAAGCTATTAAATAGAAAGTACGAGGTTATTTATGTGATATAACGTATATTGCAACCGTTTTTAGTTTCTGTGTAAACGTTTTTTTTAAGGCGTTATTGTATAATTACAAGTCGTGATACTATTATGTTGCCCCCCTATAAACTCATAAAATGTAGTGTTTTCAATGATTGTAGCTTAGTTATCAGTGATATATAGCTGTTTTCCTACAAATTGAAGTATAAAACATCCCTCTTTTTGAATATTTGCACTATAAGTAGCTTAACATTACATTAAAGCTATTAAATAGAAGAGTAAGAGGTTATTTATGTGATTATAACGGTATATGGCAAGCGTTTTTCATAGTTTCTTCTAAACTGAAGCGGTATTTATATTACAGGTAGTTTTACTTAATTATATTGCCTAATAACCCATAAAATGTAGTGTTTCAATGATTGTAGCCTATGTGTATCAGGTGATATATAGCTGTTTTCCTACAAATTGAGTATAAAATCTCTTTTAGAATAGTTTGCACTATAAGTAGCTTAATTACATTATGCTAATAAATAGTAAGAGTAAGAGGTTATTTATGTGATATAACGCGTATATTGCAAGCGTTTTTCATAGTTTCTTGTAAACCGTAGCGTTATTGGTATATATACAAGTAGTTTACTTATCATATGCTAAAACCCTGAAATGTAGTTAGGGTTTTCAATGTATAGCTATTTATCGGTGATATAAAAGCTGTTTTCCTACAAATTGAAGTATTAAAGGCTTCTTTTTAGAATAATTTGAACCTATAAGTAGCTACATTACATTAAGCTAATAAATAGAAGAGTTAAGAGGTTATTTATTGTGATATAACGGTAATTGCAAGCGTTTTCATAGTTTCTTCTAAACTGTGCGTTATTGTATATATACAAGTAGTTTACTATATATTTCTATACGAACCCAAAAAATGTAGTGTTTTCAATTATTTTAGCTAGTTATCAGTGATATATAGCGGTTTTCCTACAACTTGAAACATAAAATCCTCTTTTTAGAATAATTTGCCACCTATAAGTAGCTTTACATTACATTAAGCTATTAAATCAGAAGAGTAAGAGGTTTTTTTAATGTGATATAAACGGTATATTGCAAGCATTTTTCATAGTTCTTGTTACAACTGTAGCGTTATTGTTATATATACAAGTAGGTTTTACTTAGCATATTGCCTATAAACCAAAAATGTAGTGTTTTCAATGATATTAGCTATTTATCGGTGAATATAGCTGTTTTCTACAAATTGAAGTATAAAATCCTTTTTTAGGAAAATTTGCACCTATAAGTAGCCTACATTAATTAAGCTATTAAATAGAAGAGTAAGAGGTTATTATGTGAAAACGGTATATTGCAAGCGTTTTCATAGTTTCTTGTAAACTTGTAGCGTTATTGTATATACATGTAGTTTTACTATCATATTGCTATAAACCCATAAAATGTAGTGTTTTCAATGATTTTAGCTAGTTATCAGTGAAAGTGTGGTTTTTTTCCACAAATTGAAGTATTTTCCTATATCTGTAGCTAAATAGATTTTTATATTGCCTACAACTATATTTTACAAAATTTAATAGCGAAAAATAGTATTTTTCATGAAATTTAGATTATCCAATTTTAATCTTAAAAAACAATGTTTTTTTTTCAAGAATTTTAAGTATTTTTGATAATGTTTAAATAATGTCTAAAATTTACGTATGCAGCACTTTTCCACAATATATTTTACCAAGTTATGAGCTAAAAATAAGTAATTTTTCATGAAATTTATATATCAATTTTTAATATTAAAAACAACTTTTTTCATGTGTTTTAATGTATTTGTGAAAGCCTAAAAAAATGTCGAAAATTTGACATGATTCAGACACTTTTACACAACTATATTATACAAATTATGAGCTTAAAATATGTATTTTCATGAAATTTAGTATCAATTTTATTCATCTCTAAAAAAAAAAAGTTTTTCAAGTGTTTTAATGTATTTGAAGGGTTAAAAAGGTCCGAATTGACATTTTCAGCCCTTTTTATGATAGAGGAAATCAAGAATGTGATTTTTAGTTGTTTTCGTTAGAAATGCTCATTTTGACACTCTGTAATCTTATAATAGGAGTTTGAGAGCTATTGTGATACAATGGCATATGATACGTGTTTTTAAGTAATTCTTTAATTGTAGTGTTATATCATTAATAGAAGGAATTACCTCATGATAATGCGATACCGTCAAAATGTGTTCTTTCAATGATTTTAGTAGTTATCGGTGAATTATAGCTGTTTTCCTACAATTGAAAGTATACAATCCTTTTTTTAGAATAATTTTGACCTATAAGTAGCTTAACATTACATTAAGCTAATAAATAGAAGAGTAAGAGGTTATTTATTGTAATATAACGGTATATGCAAGCGTTTTCATAGTTTCTTGTAAAACTGTGTTGCGTTATTGTTATATATACAAGAGGTTTACTTATTATATGCTAAAACCATAAAATGTAGTGTTTTCAATGCATATTAGCTAATTTATCGGTGAATAATAGCTGTTTTCCTACAATGAAAGTATAAAATCTCCTTTTTAGAATAATTTGCCACCTATAAGTAGTTACTTTACATTAAGCCCCCTTTAAATAGAACAGTAAGAGGTATTAATTTTTTTTGTGATATAAGGGATATTGCAAGGGTTTGTCATCGTTTCTTGTTAAAACTGATAGCGTTATTGTATATATTACAAGTACTTTACTTATCATTTTATTCATCTCAACCTAAAAATGTAGTGTTTTCAAGTGATTTCAGCTAGTTATCAGTGAAGAATTGTTTTTTCTACAAATTGAAGTATATTTCTTTATATCGGTAGCTAAATAGCGTTGTATATTTGCGCAACTATATTTAAAAAAATTAAAGCTAAAAATATTATTTGTCATAAAAATTTAGGTATCAATTATTAATATTAAAAAACAACGTTTTTTCAAGTGTTTGAAGTATTTTGAAAGCCTGAAAAAATGTCGAAATTTGACATTATTCAGCACTTTACACAACTATATTTTACAATTATTATGAGCTTAACATATGTATTTTTCATGTAATGTATGTATCAATTTTATTCATAAAAAAAACGTTTTTTCAAGTGTTTTAATGTATTTTTGAAGGGCTAAAAAATGTCGAAAAATTGCATTATTCAGCCCTTTTAGAAGAAATAGAGATAGAGATTAGATAGAGAAATTAAAAATGTGGAATTATAGTTGTTTTCTTTAGAAATTGCTATTTTAAACTGCTGTAAGCTTATAAGAGGAGTTTGAGACTATATTGTGATACAATTGTATATTATACGTGTTTTTCATAGTTCTTCTTAATTGTAGTGTTATTCATTAATAGAAGGAATATACCCTTATGATAATGCTTTATTACCCCCCCCCCCCCCCCCCCCCCCCCCCCCCCCTCAACAAAAAGTGTCTTTTCAATGGTTTAGCTAGTTCTATGGTGATATATAGCTGTATCACAAATTGAAGTATAAAATCCTTTTTTAGATAATTGGACTATAAGTAGCTTACGTATAGTAGCTTTTTATTACATTAAGCTAATAAATAGAAAGAGTAGAAGGGTATTTATTGTATTAACGGGTATCATTGCAAGCAGCGTTTTTCATAGTTTCTTGGTAAACTGTAGCGTTATTGTATATATACCAAGTAGTTTTACTTATCATATTGCTATAAAACCCATGAAATGTAAGTGTTTTCAATGATATTAGCTATTTATCTGATGATATATAGCTATTTCCTACAAATTGAAGTATAAAAATCCTCTTTTAGAACAATTTGCACCTATTAGTAGCTTAATTACATGAAGCTATGTAATAGAAGAGTAAGAGTTATTTATTGTGATATAAAACGGTTATTGCATGGCGTTTTCATAGTTTATTCTAAACTGTAGCGTTTATTGTATATATACAGGTAGTTTTACTATTAGATTGCTACTAAACCCATAAATGTAATAATTCAATGATTTTAGCTAGTTCTCAGGATATATATAGCTGTTTTCCTACAAATTTGAAGTATAAACTCCTCTTTTAGAATAATTTGCACATATAAGTAGCTTACCATTACATTAAGCTATTAAATAGAAGAGTTAAGAGTATTATTGTGATATAACTGGTATATTGCAAGCGTTTTTCATAGTTTCTTGTTAAACTGTACGTTTCTGTAATATACAAGTCAGTTTTACTCATCATATTGCTATAAACCCAAAAATGTAGTGTTTTCAAATGATCTTAGCTATTTATCGGTGATATACAGCTGTTTTCCTACAAAATTGAAGTGTGTAAAGTCATCTTTTTAGAATAATTTGCACACCTTAAAGTAGCTTACATTACATTAAGCTAATAAATAGAAGAGTAAAGGAGGTGTTATTTATTGTGATATAACGGTAGATTGACCAAGCGGTTTTCATAGTTTCTTCTAAACTGTAGCGTTATTGTATAATATACAGGTAGTTTTACTTATTATAATTGCTTATAAACCACATAAAAATGTAGTGTTTCATGACATTAGCTAGTTATCAGTGAGATAAGCTGTTTTCCTACAAATTGAAGTACAAAAATCCTTTTTTAGAATAATATGCACCTATAAGTAGCTTACATTACATCTAAGCCATTAATAAAAGAGTAAGAGGTTATGTATTGGTGGATATAACGGTATAGTGCAAGCGTTTTAATAGTTTCCTTGTAAACTGTAGCGTTATTGTATATATACAAAGAGTTTTACTTATCATATGCTATAAACCCATTAAATGTAGTTTTTTCAATGATTTTAGATAGTTATCAGTGAGAGTGGTTTTTTTCTACAAATTGAAGATATTTCTTTATATCTTTAGCTATAGTAGCTTTTTATATTTGTAGAACTATATTTTACAAATTAATAGCAAAATATTGTATTTTTCATGAAATTTAGATATCATTTTAATCTTGAAAACAATGTTTTTCAAGAAGTTAATGTATTTTTAAAATACTAAATAATGTCGAATTTTACATTATTCAGCACTTTTACACAACTATATTTTAAATGTTATGAGCTAAAAATATGAATTTAGTCAAAGTAATTTAGGTACAATTTTAATCTTTTAAAAACAACGTTTTTCAAGTGTGTTTTAAGGTATTTATGAAAGCCTAAAAAATGTCGAAATTTGACATTATTCAGCACTTTTACACCAACTATATTTTACAATATATGAGCTTAAAATATGTATTTTTCATGTAAGTTATGTATCAATTTTATCTTAAAAACAACGTTTTTTTCAAGTGTTGGAATTATTTTTGAAGGGCTAAAAAAGTCGAAAATTGACACTATTCACGCCTCTATCTTTTTTGATAGGAAATTCAAAATGTGGAATTATAGTTGTTTTCGTAGAAATTGCTATTTAAACTACGTAAGCTTATAATAGGAGTTGCGGACTCTAATTTTTGGTTGGATACAATGTATATTATACGTGTTTTTTATAGTTTCTTCTTAATTGTAGTGTATATCATTAATAGAAGGAATAATACCTTATGATAATGCTTTATAACACAAAATGTGTTTCTTCAATGATTTTAGCAGTTATCGGTGATATATAGTGTTTTCTACAAATTGAAGTAAACAACCTTTTTTTAGATTAATTTGCACTTAATAAGTAGCTTACATTACATTAAGCTAATAAATAGAAGAGTACGAGGTTATTTATTGTGAATAACGGATATGCAACCGTTTTTCTTAGTTTCTTGTAAACTGTCGCGTTTATTGTATATATACAAGTAGTATACATTATTTATATTGCATAAACTCATAAAAATGTAGTGTTTTCAATGATGTAGCTAGTTATCAGTGATATATAGCTGTTTCCTACAAATTGAGTATTAAAATACTCTTTTTTGAAATAATTTGCCACCTATAAGTAGTTACATTACATTGAAGTCTATTAAATAGAAGAAGTCAGAGCGTTATTATAGTGTGATATAACGGTATATTGAAAGCGTTTTTCATAGTCTCTTTAAACTGTAGCCGTTTATTGTATATATACATTTAGTTTTATTTATTATATGCTATAAACCCATAAATGTAGTGTTTTCAATGATTTTAGCTAGTTATCAGTTATCTATAGCTATTTTCCTCAATGAAGTATATAATCCTCTTTTAGATAGTTTGCACCTTAAGTAGCTTTACATTACATATAAGCTAATAAATAGAAGAGTTAAGAGGTTACTTATTGTGATATAACGGTATATTGCAAGCGTTGTTAATAATTTCTTGTAACTGTAGCGTTATGTATATATCCAAGTAGTTTTACTTATCATATTGCTATAAACCTTAAAAGTAAGCTTTCAATGATATTACTATTTATCGGTGATATAAAGCTGTTTTTTCTACAATTGAAGTCTAAAAGGCTTTTTAGAATAATTTGCACTATAAGTAGCTTTAAACATTACCTTAAGCTAATGAAATAGAAGAGTTAATGAGGTTATTTATTGTGATATAACGCTATATTGCCAAGGGTTTTCCATAGTTTTTTTTTTTTTTTCTCTAAAACTTTAGCGTTAGTGTATATATACAAGTAGTTTTACTTATTATATTGCTATAAACCCAAAAAATGTAGTGTTTTCAATTATTTTAGCTAGTATCCGTTGATAATAGCTGTTTTCCTACAACTTGAAGTATAAAATCCTCTTTTTAGAATCATTGCACCTATAAGTAGCTTACATTACATTAAGCTAGTTAAATAGAAGAGTAAGAGGTTTTTTATGTGAATAACGGTTATATTGCAAGCATTTTTCAAGTTTCTTGTAAAACTGTAGCGTTATTGTATTATATACAAGTAGTTTTACTTATCATATTGCTATAAACCATAAAATGTAGTGTTTCAATGATATAGCTATTTATCGGTGATATATTAGCTGTTTCCTACAAATTGAAGTATAAAATACCTCTTTTTAGAATAAATTTTCGCACTAAAGTAGCTTAATTACATTAAGTTATTAAATAGAAGAGTAAGAGGTTATTTATTGTGTGATATAACTGTATATTGCAAGTGTTTTTCATAGTTTCTTCTAAACTGTAGGTGTTATTGTATTATATTACAGGTAGTGTTACTATTATATTGCTATAAACCCATAAAATGTAGTGTTTCCCAATGATTTAGGCTAGGTTATCAGTGATATATAGCTGTTTCCTACAAATTGAAGTACCAAAATCCTTTTTAGAATAATATGCACCTATAAGTAGCTTACATTACATAAGCTTTTAAATAGAAGAGTAAGAGGTTATTTATTGTGATACAAACGGTATATTTCAAGCGTTTTTCATAGGTTCTTGTAAACTGTAGCGTTATTGTATTATACAAGTAGTTACTTATCATTTGCTATAAAACCCATAAAATGTAGTGTTTTCAATGATTTTAGCTAGTTATCAGTGAAGAGTGGGTTATTTCACAAATTGACGTATATTCTTTATATCTGTAAGCTAAATAGCGTTTTATATTGCTACAACTATATTTTCTAAATTACTAGCTAAAAATAGTATTTTCATGAAATTAGATATCAATTTAATCGTAAAAACAATGTTTTTTCAGAATTTTAATGTTAGTTTTGAAATGCTAAATAATGTCGAAAATTTTCATTATTCAGCACTTTTACACAACTATATTTGCAATGTTTATGAGCTAAAAATATGAATTTTTCATCGAAATTGAGGTATCAAATTTTAATCTTAAAAACAACGTTTTTTTCAAGTGTTTTAATGTATTTTGAAAAAAGCCTAAAAAATGTGTCGAAAATTGACATTATTCAGCACTTTACCACACAACTATATTTTATAATATTATGAGCGTTAAATATGTATTTTTCATGTAATTTATGTGTCAATTTATTCTTAAAAGACAACGTTTTTTCAAGTGTTTAATGTATTTTTGAAGGTGTCTAAAAAATGTCTGAAAATTGACATTATTCAGCTCTTTTTTTGATAGAGAAATTCAAAATGTGATTATAGTTGTTTTCGTTAGAAATTGCTATTTTAAACTACTGTAAGCTTATAATAGGATTTTGAGACTCTATATTGTGATACAATTGTATATTATACGTGTTTTTCATAGTTTCTTCTTAATTATAGTGTTATATCATTAATAGAAGGAATTACCTTATGATAATGCTTTATACCCTCAAATGTGATCTTTTCAATGATTTTAGCTAGTTATCGGTGATATATAGCTGTTTTCCTACAATTGAAGTAAAAAATCCTTTTTTTAGAATAATTTGCACTTATAAGTAGTTTACATTTCTTTAAGTAACAAAAGAGGAGTAAGAGGTTATTTATTTGATATAACGGTATATTCCCAAGCGTTTTCATAGTTCTTGTAAACTGTAGCGTTATTGTATATATACAAGTAGTTTTACTAATCATATTGCTATAAACCCATAAAATGTAGTTTTTTTCCAATGATTTTAGCTATTTATCGGTGATATATAGCTATTTTCCTACAAATTGAAGTATAAAATCCTCTTTTAGAACAATTTGCACCTATTAGTAGCTTACATTACATTAAGCTATTAAATAGAAGAGTAAGAGGTCATTTATTGTGATATAACGGAAATATTGCAGGCGTTTTTCATAGTTCTTCTAACTGTAGCGTTATTGTATATATACAAGTAGTTTTACTTATCATATTGCATAAACCCATAAAATGTAGTGTTTTCAATGATCTTAGCTATTTATCGGTGATATACACTTTTTCCTACAATTGAAGTGTAATTCTCTTTTTAGAATAATTTGAACCTATAAGTATCTTACATTACATTAAAGCTATTAAAATAGAGAGTAAGCGGTTTTTTTAATGTGATATACTGTATATTGCACGCATTTTTCATAGTTTCTTGTACTGTATCGTATTGAATTATACAAGTAGTTTTACATTTATCATATTGCTATAAACCATAGAAATGTAGTTTTTTCAATGATATTAGCTCTTTATTGGTGCATATAATAGCTATTTTTCCCACCATTGAGTATCAAATCCTCTTTGTAGAATTAATTTGCACCTATAGTAGCTTCCATTACATTACTATTAAACAGAAGAGTAGAGGTTATTTATTGTGATATAACTGTATAATTTGCCCCAGTGTTTTTCATAGTTTCTTCTAAACTGTAGTTGTTATTGTATATATACGGTATTTTACTTAATTATATTGCTATAAACCACATAAAATGTAGTGTTTTCAATGATTTAGCTATTATCAGTGATATATAGCCTGTTTTCCTACAATGAGTACAAAATCCTTCTTTTTAGAAATATATGCACCTATCAGTACTTACATTACTGAAGCTATTAATATAAGAGTAAGAGTTTAGTTATTTGATAGACAACGGTATTTGCAAGCGTTTTTCATATTTTCTTGTAAACTGAGGCGTTATGTATATATCTACAAGTAGTTTTACTTATCAATTGCTATAAAAACCTGATAAAAGTAGTTTTTTTGTCATGTTTTAGCTAGTTATCGTGAATAGTGGGTTTTTTCTACAAATTGAAGTATATTTCTTTATATCTGTACTAAATAGCTTTTTATATTTTGCTACACTATATTTTACAGAAATTAATAGCTAAAAATATGTTTTTCATGAATTTAGATATCAATTTAATCTTAAAACAATGTTTTTTCAAAGAATTTTAATGTATTTTTGAAATTCTAAATAATGTCCCGAAATTTTTACATTATTCAGCACTTTTACACAATTATATTTTACAATTTGATGAGCTAAAAATATGATTTTTCATAAATTTCGGTATCAATTCTATCTTAAAACAACGTTTTGTAAAGTGTTAAATGTATTTTTGAAAGCCTAGAAAATGTCGAAATGTGACATTATTCAGGCACTTTTACATAACTATATTTTCAATATTTGGAGCGTAAAATATGTATTTTTTCATGTCTCTTATGTGTCAATTTTATTCCTTAAAAATACTTTTTTTCAAGCGTTTTATGATTTTTGAATGGCTAAAAATGTCGAAAATTGAACATTATTCAGCTCTTTTTTTGATAGAGAATTCAAATGTGGAATTCTAGTTGTTTTCGTTAAGAAATTGCTATTTTAACTACTGTAAGCTTATAATAGGAGTTTGAGACTCTATATTGTGAGACAAATTGTCCATTATAACGTGTTTTTTTCATAGTTTCTTATTAATTGTAGTGGTTATATCATTAATAGAAGGATTTACCTAATGATAATGCTTTACCCACAAAATAGTTTCTTTTTCATGATTTAGATAGTTATCGGTGATATCTAGCTGTTTTCTACAAATTGAATTAACAATCCTTTTTTTAGAATAATTGCACTTATAAGTAGTTTTACATTTCTTTTAAGCTAACATAGAAGAGTAAGAGGTCATTTATTGTGATATAACGGTATATTGCAAGCGGTTTTTCATAGTTTCTTGTAAACTGTAGCGTATTGTATATATAACAAGTATTTTTACTAATCATATTTGCTATATAACGCCATAAATGTGTTTTTCAATGATTATTAGCTATTTATCGGTGATATATAGGCTATTTTCCTACAAATTGAGTATAAAATCCTCTGTTTAGAACAATTGCACCTATTAGTAGCTTACATTACATTAAGCTATAGATAGAAGAGTAAGAGGTCATTTATTGTGATATACACGTATATTGCAGGTGTTTTCATAGTTTCCTTTCTAAACTGTAGCGTTTTATTGTATATAATCCAATCGTTTTACCTTATCATATTGCTATAAACCCAGAAATTTTAGTGTTTTTCAATCATCTTATCTATTTATCTGTGATATACAGGCTGTTTGCCTACAATTGATGTAATTCCTCTTTTTAGAATACTTTGCACCTATAATTAGCTTACTTACATTAAGCTATTAAATAGAGAGTAAGAGGTTTTTTAATGTGATTTAACGGTCTATTGCAAGCATTTTTCATAGTTTCTTGTAAATGTAGCTTATTGAATACTATACAAGTAGTTTTACTTATCATTTGCCTATAAACCCATAAAAAAAAAATTGTTGTTTAAAAAAAGTGTTTTCAATGATAGTAGCTATTTATCGTGATATATGCTGTTTTCTACAAATTGAAGTATAAAGGCTCCTTTTAGAATAATTTGCACCTATAAGTAGCTTACATTACATTAAGCTATTAAACAGAAGAGTAAGAGGTTATTTATTGTGATATAACGGTATATTGCAAGTGTTTTTCATAGTTTCTTCTAAACTGTAGTGTTATTGTATATATACAGGTAGTTTTACTTATTATATTGCTATAAACCCATAAAATGTAGTGTTTTCAATGATTTTAGCTAGTTATCAGTGATATATAGCTGTTTTCCTACAAATTGAAGTACAAAATCCTCTTTTTAGAATAATATGCACCTATAAGTAGCTTACATTACATTAAGCTATTAAATAGAAGAGTAAGAGTTTATTTATTGTGATACAACGGTATATTGCAAGCGTTTTTCATAGTTTCTTGTAAACTGAGGCGTTATTGTATATATACAAGTAGTTTTACTTATCATATTGCTATAAACCTATAAAATGTAGTGTTTTCAATGATTTTAGCTAGTTATCAGTGAAGAGTGGGTTTTTTCTACAAATTGAAGTATATTTCTTTATATCTGTAGCTAAATAGCTTTTTATATTTGCTACAACTATATTTTACAAAATTAATAGCTAAAAATATGTATTTTTCATGAAATTTAGATATCAATTTTAATCTTAAAAACAATGTTTTTTTCAAGAATTTTAATGTATTTTTGAAATGTTAAATAATGTCGAAAATTTACGTTATGCAGCACTTTTACACAACTATATTTTACAATGTTATTAGCTAAAAATATGTATTTTTCATGAAATTTATATATCAATTTTAATCTTAAAAACAACGGTTTTTTCATGTGTTTTAATGTATTTTTGAAGTCTCAAATGTCGAAATTTGACATGATTCATCACTGTTTACACACCTATATTTTACATATTATGAGCTTAACATAGTATTTTTCATGAAATTTAATGTAGCAATTTTTATTCCTAAAAACACCGTTTTTTTCAAGTGTTTTAATGTATTTTTTGAAGGGCTAAAAAATGTCGAAAATTGACATTATTCAGACTCTTTTAGAAAAATTAGAGATAGAGATTAGCTTAGAGAAAATTCAATGTGGGAATTATAGTTGTTTTCGTTTAGAAATGTGCTATTTTTAAATGCTGTAAGCTATAAATGGAGTTTGAGACTCCTATATGTGATACAATTGTATATTATCGTGTGTTTCATAGTTTCTTCTTAATTGTAAGTGTTTCTATCATTAATAGAAGGAATATACCTATTATATGCTTTAATAACCCCACAAATGTGTTCTTTTCAAATGGTTTTAGCTAGATATTGGTGATATATAGCTGTATTCCTCAAATTGGAGTATACAATCCTTTTTTTTTAGAACAATTTGGACCTTAAGTAGCTTACATTACATTAAGCTAATAATAGAAGAGTAAGAGGGTATTTATTGTGATTAACGGTATAATTGCAAGAGTTTTTCCTAGTTTCTTGTAAACTGTAAAAGCGTTATGTATTAATACAAGTAGTTTTTACTTATCATGATAGCTATAAACCCATGAAATGTAGTGTTTTCAATGATATTAGCTATTTAATCGGGTGATATATAGCTATTTTCCTACAATTGACGTATAAAATCTCTTTAGAACATTTGCACTATTTAGCTTACATTACTTAAGCTATTAAAAAGAGTAAGAGGTTATTTATTGTGATATAACGGTATATTGGCTTTTTCCATATTTCTTCTAAACTGTAGCGTTATTATATATCCCATAGTTTTACTTATTATATTGCTATAAAAACAAAATGTAATATTTATGATTTTAGCTAGTTCAGTGATTTTATATGTTTTCCTACAAATTAAGTATAATCCCTTTTAGAAATTTGCACCTATTAGTACTTCTTACAATAAGCTATTAAAAAGAGTAAAATTTATTTATTTTTTGTATCATGGTATATTGCAGCGTTTTCATAGTTTCTTGTAAACTGTCGTTTTTGTATATTACAAGTAATTCTTTCATATTGCTATAACCATTAAAATGTAGTGTTTCAATTATCTTGCATTTATGGTGATTTACAGCTGTTTTCCATAATTGAAGTGTAAAATCCTCTTTTTAAATAATTTGACCTATATAGCTTACATTACATTAACATAAATGAAGAGTAAGAGGTTATTTATTGTGATTAACGGTATATTGCAGCGTTTTTCATAGTTTCTTGTAAACTGTAGCGTTTTTTGTATAATAGTTTAACTTATCATATTGCTATAACCTTAAATGAGTGTTTCATGATATTAGCTATTTATCGGTGATATACGCTTTTTCCTAAATTGAAGTATAAAGCCTTTAGAATAATTGCACCTATATAGCTTATATACTTAAGCTAATAAAGAAGTAAGAGGTTATTTATTGTGATATACGTATTTGTCCAAGCGTTTTTCATAGTTTTTCTCAAACTGTAGCGTTATTGTTATATACAAGTATTTTACTATTATATTGCTATACCCATAAATTAGTTTTAAAATTTTATTTACTAGGTTATCAGTGATATATAGCTGTTTCCTACAATTGAATATACAATCCTTTTTTTAGAATAATTAGCCTTATAAGTACTTACATACATTAGCTTAATAAATAGAAGAGTAAGAGGTATTTATTGGTGATTAACGTATATTGAGCGTTTTTCATGTTTCTTGTAACTGTAGCGTTATTGTATATATACAAGTAGTTTTACTAATCATATTGCTATAAACCCATAATGTAGTGTTTTCAATGATATTAGCTATTTATCGGTGGTATATATTTTCCTACAAATTGAAGTATAAATCCTCTTTTTAGAACATGTGCACCTATTATACTTTACATTACATAGTTTAAATAGATGATAACAGGTTATTTATTGTGATTACGTATCAGCGTTTTCATAGTTTTCTTCTAAACTAGCGTTATTGTATATATACAATGGTTTACTTATCCTTTTTAAACCATATGATGTTTTCAATGATCTTAGCTATTTATCGGTGATATACAGCTGTTTTCTACAATTGAAGTGTAAATACCTCTTTTTAGAATATTTCACCTATAGTAGCTTAACTACTTAGCTAATAAATAAAAAAGAGGTTTTTTTTTTTTAAAAAAACTTTTTTGGGTTTTTTTTTCCCCAAAAATTAAAAAAAGGGGTTTTTTTTAAAAAATTTAAAATTTTTTTTTTTTTTAAAAAAAAATTTTTTTTTGGTGATATAAGGTTTTTTAAAAAATTTTTTTTTTTCCTTTTTGGGGTTTTTGGGAAAAAAGTTTTTTTTAATTTTAAAAAAAAATTTTTTTTTTAATTTTTTTAAAAGGTTTTTTAAAATTTTTTGTTTTTTCAAAGGGTTTTTTTTAAAAAAAAATTTTTTTTAAAAAAATTTTCCCCCCCCCCTTTTTTTTAAAAAAAAAAGGGGTTTTTTTTTAAAAAAGGTTTTTTTTTTTTTAAAATTTTTTTTTTTTTTTTAAAAAAAAAAAAAATTTTAAAAAAAAAAAAAAAATTTTTTTTTTTTTAAATATTTTTTTTCTTTTTTTTTTTTAAAAAAATTTTAAAAAAAACCCTTTTTTTTTTTAAAAAAAAAAATTTTTTTTTTTCCTTTAAATTTAAAAAAGGTTTATTTTTTGGTTTTTTCCCTTTTTTTTTCCCCCCTTTTTTTTCCCGAATTTATTTTTTAAAAAATTTTTATTAAAAAAAAACCCGAAAATTTTTTTTTTTTTGGCTTTTTTCTTTTTTTTCCCTTTTTCCTTTTTAAAAAAATTTTTTTAAATTTTTAAAAAAATTCTTTTTTAAAAAAAAAAAAGGGGGTTTTTTTTTTTTAAAATTTTTTTTTTTTTTTTAAAAAAATTTTTTTAAAAATAAATTTTTTTTTAAAAAAATTTTTTTTTTTTTTTTTTAAAAAAAATTTTTTTTTTTAAATTTTTTCCCCAAAAAATTTTTTTTAAAAGGGGAAAAAATTTTTTTTTTTTAACCCAAAAATTTGGGTTTTTTTTTAATTTAAAAAAAAAAATTTTTTTTTTTTTAAAAAAAAAAAAATTTTTTTTTTTAAAATTTTTTTTCGTTTTTTAATTTTTTTTTTAAAAATTAAAAAAAAATTTTTTTAAATTTTTTTAAATTTTTTTTAAAAAAATTTTTTTTTTAAAAAAAAATTATTTTTTTACCCAAAAACCCCTTTTAAAATTTTTTTTTTAAATTTTTTTTTTTAAAAAAATTTTTTTTTTTTAAAAAAATTTAAAATTTTTTTTTAAAAAAATTTTTTTTTTAAAATTTTTAAAATTTTTTTTTAAAAAAAAGGAAAAATTTTTTTTTTAAAAAATTTTTAAAAATTTTAATTTAAAATTTTTTTTTTAAAAGAATTTTTTTTTTTTTGGAAATTTTTAAAAAAAATTTTTTTCCCCCTTTTTTAAAATTTTTTTAAAAATTTAAAAAAAAAATTTTTTTTTTTTTTTTTTTAAAAAAATTTTTTTTAAAAATTTTTTTTTTTTTTTTTAAAAAAAATTTTTTAAAAAAATTTTTTTTTTTTAAATTATTTTTTAAAAAAAAATTTAAAAGGGTTTTTTTTTTTTTTAAAAAAAATTTTTTTAAAAAATTTTTTTGTTTTTTTATTTTAAGGGTTTAAAATTTAAAAGGGTTTTTTTTTTTTTTAAAAAATTTTTAAAATTTTTTTTTTTTGGGGGGGGGGGGAAAAAAATTTTTTTTAAAATTTTTTTAAAAGGGGGTTTTCCCCAAAAATTTTTTTTTTTTTATTTTTTTTTCCGGGAAAAAAATTTTTTAATTCAAAATTTTTTTTTTTCCTTATCCCCAAAATTTCTTTTTTTTTGGGGGGAAAAAATTTTTTTTTTTAAAAATTTAATTAAACCTTTTTTTAAAATTTTTGGGGGTTTTTTTTTTAAAAAAAAAATTGGGGTTTTTTAAAAAAGGTTTTTTAAATTTTTTTTTTTTTAAAAAATTTTTTTTTTTTTAAAAAAATTTTTTTAAAATTCCCCAAAAAAAAATTTTTTTTTTAAAAAATTTTTGGGTTTTTTTTTAAAAAAAAAAATTTTTTTTTGGGGGTTTTTTTTTTTTTTTTTAAAAAAAATTTTTTTTTTTTTTTTAAAAAAAAAATTTTTTTAATTTTTTTTTTTTTAAAAAAATTTTTTTTTAAAAAAAAATTTTTTTAAAATTTTTCCCCCAAAAAAAAATTTTTAAAATTAACTAAAAAAAAGGGAAAATTTTTTTTTAAATTTTTAAAAACCCTTTTTTTTTTTAAAAAAATTTTTAAAATAAAAAAAATTTTTAAATTTAATTTTTTTTAAAAAATTTTGGTTTTTAATTTTTTTTTTGGGGGTTTTTTTTTAAAAAATTTTTTTTTCCCCCTTTTTTAAAAAAAAAGGGTTTTTAAAAATTTTTCTTTTTAAAAAAAAGGGTTTTTTTTTTGGGAAAAATTTTTAAAAATTTTTTAAATTTTTTTAAAATTTTTAAATTTTTTAAAAAGGGGGGGTTTTTTATTTTTTTTTTTTTTTAAAAAAAATTTTTTTTTTTTTAAAAACTTTTTTTTAAAAAAATTTTTTTTTTTTTCAAAACCCTTTTTGGGTTTTTTTTTTTTAAAAATTTTAAAATTTTTTCCTAAAAAAAAAATTTTTTTAAAATTTTTAAAAGGTTTTTTTTTTTGAAAAAAATTTAAAAATTTATTTTTTTTTTTTTTTTTAAAAAAAAAAGTTTTTTTAAAAAAATTTTTTTTTTTGGGGGTTTTTTTTTTCAAAAAAAATTTTTTTTTGGTTTTTTTTTAATGTATTTTTAAAAACCTAAAAAATGTCGAAATTTACATTATTCACCTTTTTTATTTTACAATTTATGGGCTTAAAATTGTATTTTCATGTAATTTATGGTATTTTATTTTAAAAATCGTTTTTTCAAGTTTTTTTAAGTATTTTTTTAAGGGAAAATTAAAATTACTTTTTCACTTTTTTTTTTAAAGGGAAAAATTAAAAATGGGATTATTTTTTTTTCTTTAGAAATTCTTTTTTAAACTATGTAACTTATAATAGATTTTTAGATCAATTGTGATAAAGTATATTAAGGTTTTTCATTTTTTCTTTTAATGTGGTTTTTATTAATAAAGGGAAATTTCCTAATAAAATGCTTTTAAACCCAAAATGTTTTTTTAAATGATTTTAGCATTTTTATGGGTGATTAAGCTTTTTCCTACAAATTGAATAAAAACCCTTTTTTTTTAGAAATTTGCATTATTAGTTTAATTTTCTTTAAACAAAAATAGAAGAAAAGGGGTCATTTAGGGGGGTAAAAACGGTATTTTGAAAGGTTTTTCATAGTTTTTTTTAAACTGTAGCTTTTTTGTATATACAAGTGTTTTTACAAATAATATTGCTATAAAACCTATAAAAATGAAAGTGTTTTCAATGATATTAGCTATTTACGGTGATATAAGCTTTTTCCTACAATTGAATTTAAAAATCCTCTTTTTAGAACAATTGCCTTTGTAGCTTAAAATTCATTAAGCTTTTAAATAGAAGAGTAAGAGGTATTTATGTGTTTATAACGGTAAAATGGCAGGTTTTTTTCATATTTTTCTTTAAACTGTAGCTTTTTTAATATTACAAGTATTTTTTTACTTATCATATTAGCTAAAACCCTAAAATGTAGTGTTTTCAATGTTTAAGCATTTATCGGTGATATAAGCTGTTTTTCCTACAAATTGAAGTTAATTCTCTTTTTTAAAAAATTTGCACCTATATGGGCTTACATTACATTAAGCTTTAAATAGAAGAGTAAGGGTTTTTTTTTTGTGAATAACGGTATATTGCAGCTTTTTCATATTTCTTGTAAACTGTAGCGTTATTGAATATATACAATAGTTTTTATTATTATTTAAACCATAAATGTAGTTTTTTCATGATATTGCTATTTATCGGTGATAATAGCTTTTTCCTACAAATGGTAAAAATCCTTTTTTAAGAAAATTTGCACTATAAGTAGCTTACATTCTTAAGGCATTAAAAAAGAGTAAGAGGTTATTTTTGTGTTAGGGTATATTAGCTTTTTTCATAGTTTCTTCTAACTGTAGGTATTGTAATATAAATTGTTTTATTTTATATATGCTATAACCATGAAATGTATGTTTTAAATGATATTAGCTATTTATCTGATATATAGCTTTTTCCACAAATTGAGTTAAAATCCTTTTTTTGGGAAAATTTGCACCTATATTAAGCTTACATTACATTACTATTAAAAGAAGGTAAGAGGTTATTTATTGTGATATAATGTATATTGCAGCGTTTTTTTAAATAGTTCTTTAACTGTAGGTTTTTGTTTTTATAAAGTAGTTTTTACTTATTATATTTGCTATAAACCCATAAATGTATTTTTCAATGATTTAGCTATTTATCGTGATAATAGCTTTTTCCTACAAATTGAAGTATAAATCCTCTTTTTAGAAAATTTGCACCTATAAGTAGCTTCATTACATTAAGCATTAAATAGAAGAGTAAAGAGGTTATTTATTGTGATATAAGGTATATTGCCAAGCGTTTTCTAGTTTTTGAAAACTTACGTTTTTTTATATAACAAGTAGTTTTACTTATCATATTGCTATAAACCCATAAAATGTGTTTTTAAATGATTTAGCTATTTTTCGTAATAAGCTGTTTCTAATTGAAGTTAAATTTTCTTTTAAAATAATTTGCCTAAATTGTTTAATTACATAAGTAATAAATAAAAGACGAATTTATTTTTTATATAAGTATTTTTCATTTTCATAGTTTTTAAAATTTATTTATTGTATATATACAATAGTTTTACTTATCAATTCTTAACCAAATTTAATTTTACATGTTTTAGCTATTATAGGAAGAGTGTTTTTTCTAACAATTTTGAAGTATTTTATTTATATCTTTACAATTGCTTTTTTTATTTTACAATTTTTTAAAAATTTAAAGCAAAAAATATGATTTTTGATATTTTAATATTTTTTATCTTTGAAAAAATGTTTTTTCAAAATTTTTAATTCTTTTTTAAAAACTAAATATTCAAATTTTTAGTTATGGGGCTTTTCAAATATATTTTACTTTTATGATTAAAAATATGTATTTTTTCAGAATTTATTATATTTTAAATCTTATAAAAAACTTTTTTAAATTGTTTTAATGTTTTTGAAAGTCTAAAAAATGTCTTTAAATTTCACCACTTTTACACATAATTTTAAACAATATTAATGAGCTTAAAAATTGTATTTTCATGAATTTATGTATCAATTTTTTCTTAAAAAAACGTTTTTTTCAATGTTTTAATTATTTTTGAAAAAAAATGTGAAAATTGACATTTTCATTTTAAGTAGAAAAATTTTAAAAATGTGGTTTTAAAATTTTTTTGGGTATAGAAAGGTATTTTGAATAGCTGAAATTTCAATAGGGTTTAATTTTTGTATACAATGTATATTATATAGTTTTTCATAGTTTCTTATAATTGTAGTGTTTATCATTAATAAGGGGAATTTCCTAAAATTGATAGTTTAATCCCTTTTGGGTTTTCTTTTCAATATTATTAGCTATTAATGGATAGAGGTTTTTTCCTAAAATTGAAGTAAACATCCTTTTTTTAAGAATAATTTGATTATAAGAAAGTTACATTTCTTGTTTACAAATAAAATGAGTAGAGGTTATTTTTTGGTATATACGTGTTCAACGTTTTTTATATTTTTTTGTAAACTGAAAAATTGTATTAACAAGTAGTTACATATTGCTAATAAACCATAAAAGTAGGGGTTTTTGATTGTAGCAATTATCTTATATCAAGCGTTTTCTCAATTAAGTTTGAAACTCTTATTGAATATTCACAAGCTTTTATCTTTAGGCATTAAATGAAAGTAGATTATTTATTTATTGATTATTATATTGCCTTTTATTTTTTTCTAACGTGCTTTTTTTTTATTTTTAAATTATTTTATTGTTATAAAATTTTATGTTTGTCAATGGCTTTATTTTTAATTTATTCTGTTTTCTAATTGGTATAAATCTTTTTTAAATAATGTCCTTTAGTTACATTCATTTAAAAAAAATAATTTTTTTATGTATAAATATATTAAGGTTTTTTCTTTTTCTTGTAACTTCGTTTTTGTATTTTAAATATTTTTATTATTATTTTAATTTAAAAAATGTAGTGTTTTCAATGATTTTAGCTAGTTATCAGTGAAGAGTTGTTTTTTCTACAAATTGAAGTATATTTCTTTATATTTTGTAGCTAAATAGCTTTATATATGTTTCAACTATTTTAAAAAATAATGCTAAAATATGTATTTTTCATGAATTTATATCATTTTAATTATAAACAATTTTTTTTCAAAGTATTTTAATGGATTTTTGAAAGCAAAAAATGTCAAAATTTGACATGATTCAGCATTTTTACCAACTATGTTTTCCCAAAAAATTAAATGAGTTAAAATATATTTTTCATGAATTTATGTAAAAATTTTATTCTTAAAAAAAAACGTTTTTAAGTGTTTTAATGTATTTTGAAGGGTAAAAATGTCGAAATTGACATTATTAGCCTTTTATGATAGAGAAATTCAAATGTGGATTTATAGTTGTTTTCAAAAATTTGCTATTTTGAACTACTGTAATTTTTATAATAGGAGTTGAGACTCTTTTGTGATACAATTGTATATTATACGTGTTTTTTCTAATTTCTTTTAATTGTAGTGTTATATCATTAATAGAAGGAATTTACTTTATAATGTTTTATTCCCTAAAAAAAATTGTTCTTTTCAATGATTTTAGCTAGTTTCGTAAATTTTATGTGGGGTTTCCTACAATTGAAGTATACACCCTTTTTTTAGAATAATTTGACCTAAAAAGTAGCTTACATACATTAAGCTAATAATAAAGAGTAGGAGGTTATTTATTGTATATAAGGGTATTTGCAAGCTTTTTTCATGTTTCTTTTAAACTGTTGCGTTATTGTTAAATATACAAAAGAGTTTTACGTCTTTTGCTATAACCCATAAATGTAGTTTTTCAATGATATTAGCTATTTATCGGTGGATATATATGTTTTCTACAAATTGATTAAAATCCTCTTTTTGGGAATATGTCACCTATAAAGTAGCTTCCCATTACTTAAGCTAGTAAATAGAAGAGAAAGAGGTTATTTATTGTGATATAACGGTATTTTGCAAGCGTTTTTCATAGTTTCTTGAAAAACTGTAGCTTTATTGTTATAACAAGTAGTTTACTATTAATTGCTAAAACCCAAAACTGTAGTGTTTTCAATGTTTTAGCTAGTATCAGTGATATATAGCTGTTTTCCTAAAATTTGGAGTACAAAATCCTCTTTTAGAATATATGCACCTATAAGTACTTACTTTAAACATTAACTATTAATAGAGAGAAAAGGGGTTTTTATTGTGATACAACGGTATATTGAAAGCGTTTTTCATATTTCTTGTAAACTGTAGCTTTAAATTGTTATATAAAGTATTTTATGTTCATATTGCTATAAACCATAAATGTAGTGTTTCAATGATTTTGCTTAGTTTTCAGTGAAAGTGGTTTTTTCTACAAATTGAAGTATTTCTTTATATCTGTAGTAAATAGTTTTTTATCTTTGCTACAACTATTTTACAAAATTAATAGCTAAAATATGTATTTTTCATAAAAATTTTAGATATCAATTTTAATCTTAAAAACAATGTTTTTTAAAAAAAATTTTAAATGTATTTTTGAAATGCTAAAAATGTCAAAAATTTTACATTTTTTCACACTTTTACAAAAAACATATTTTTACAATGTTATGAGCAAAAAATATGATTTTTCATGAATTTTAGGTATCAATTTTAATCTTAAAAACAACGTTTTTTCAGTTTTAATGTATTTTGAAAAACCTAAAAAGTCAAATTGACATTATCACACTTTTACACAAAATATTTACAATATTAATGAGCTTAAATATGTAACTTTTCAGAATTTATGTATCAATTTTATTCTTAAAACAACGTTTTTTTCAAAGGTTTTAATGTATTTTGAGGGGCTAAAAAATGTCGAAAATTGACATTATTCAGCTCTTTTTTTGATAGAGAAATTAAAAAATGTGGAATTATATTTTGTTTCATTAGAAATTGTATTTAAACTCTGTAAGCTTATAAAGAGTTTGAGACCTATATTTATAAAATTTTGTATATTATACGGTTTTTCATAGTTTCTTTTTAATTGTAGTGTTATATCATTATAGAAGGAATTTTACCTTATGATAATGCTTTGTAGCCAAAATGTGTTCTTTTAAATGATTTTAGCTAGTTTATGGGTTTGATATATAGTTTCCCTACAAATTGAAGTAAACAATCCTTTTTTTTAGAATAATTTGCACTTATAAGTGCTTACATTACTTAAAAATAAAATAGAAGAGTAAGGGGTTTTATTTATTGGGTAATATAACGGTATATTGCAACCGTTTTTCTTAGTTTCTTGTAAACTTAGCGTTTTGGGTTTTATACAAGTAGTGATACTTATTATATTGCTATAAAACTATAAAATGTAGTTTTTCAAGGGATTGTAGCTATATCAGTGAAAATATAGCGTTTCCTACAAATTGAAGTAAAAATCCTCTTTTTTGAATAATTTTGCCCCTAAAAAGTAGCTTTACATTAACATTAAGCTATTAAATAGAAGTCAAGGTTATTTATTGTGATATAAGGGAAATATTGCAATCGTTTTTCAATATTTTTCTTTTTAAACTGTGCGTTATTGTTTATATCAGGTATTTTTACTTTTATATTGCTAAAACCCATAAAATGTAGTGTTTTCAATGATTTTACCATTATCAGTGTATAAAAGCTGTATTCCTAAAAATTTGAAGATAAATCCTCTTTTAGAATATTTGCACTATAATAGCTTACTTTACTTTAAGCTAATAATAGAAAGAGTAAGAGGGTATTTATTGTGATTTAACGGTATATGAAAGCATTTTTCTAGTTTCTTGTAAACTGTAGCGTCTTGTTATATAAGGTAGTTTACTATCTATTCTATAAACCCTTAAAATGTAGTGTTTTCATGATTTTAAATTATTTCGGTGATATAAAGCTGTTTTCTCAAATTGAAGTATAAAAGGCTCTTTTTAGAATAATTTGCCCTATAGTAGCTACATTACATTAAGCTAATAAATAGAAGAGTAAGAGGTTATTATTGTGATATAAACGGTATATTGCAAGCGTTTTTCATAGTTTCTTCTAAACTGTAGCGTTATTGTATATTATAAAAGTAGTTTTACTTATTATATTGCTATAAACCCATAAAATGTAGTGTTTTCAATATTTTTAGCTAGTTATCGTGATATATAGCGTTTTTCTACAAATTGAATAATACACTCCTTTTTTTGAATAATTTGGACCATATAGCTACATTACATTAAGGCTAATAAATAGAAGGTAGAGGGTTTTTATTGTGATATACAGTATATTGCAAGGGCGTTTTTCATAGTTTCTTGTAACTGTACGTTATTGTATATAAAGTAGTTTTACTAATCATTTTGCTATAAACCATAAAATGTAGTGTTTTTCAATAAATTTAGCTATTTATCCGGTGTTTAATATGGGCTATTTTCTACAATTGAAGTATAAAATCCTCTTTTGAACAATTTGCACCTATTAGTAGTTAATTACTTTAAACTATTTAAATAGAAGAGAAAAGGTTATTTATTGTGATATACTAATATTGCAGGCGTTTTCATAGTTCTTCAAACTGTAGCGTTATTGTATTATCAATAGTTTTATTCATATTGCTATAGACCCATAAATGTGGGTGTTTTCAAGATCTTAGCTTTTATCGGTGATATACAGCTGTTTTCCTAAAAATTGAAGTGTAAACCCTCTTTTTAGAATTATTGCCCCTATAAGTAGCTTACATTCATTAGCTAATAAATAGAAGAGTAAGAGGTTATTTATTGTGATATAACGGGTATATTGCAAGCGTTTTTTATGTTTCTTCTAAACTGTACGTTATTTTTATCAAGTAGTTTTATTTATTTATTTTGCTATAAACCCATTAATGTAATGTTTTAAAATTATTTTAGCTAGTTATCAGTGTATATACTGTTTTCCTACAATTGAAGTATACATTTTTTTTTAAAAAAATTTTAATTTTTTGTTTTTAAATTA
>JACEEZ010009471.1:22500-36538 GCA_016584305.1 Chionoecetes opilio | reverse complement strand
AGGGTAGTAGAAGTATAAAGTAGTAGCACAGAAAACAACACCAAACACACACACACAACACACAAACACACAAAAAAAAAAAAACACACACCACCTATTGTTTGCATTTTTATTTCTCTATTGATATTATTATTATTATTATTATTATTATTATTATTATTATATTATTATTATTATTATTATTATTATTTATTTTTTTTTTTTATTTTTTTATATGAGGTCAAATTTTACTCTCTTCTTTTTTTCTTTCTTTTCTATGTATGTGTTCTCTTCTCTCTCCTCTCTCTCTCTCTCTCTCTCTCCTCTCTCTCTCTCTTCTCTCTCTCTCCTCTTCTCTCCTCTCTCTCTCTCTCCCCTCTTCTCTCTCTCTCTCTCTCTCCTCTTTTTTTTTTAACAGACAATACAACTATAAAAATATTCTTTTATTTTCATTTTTTTGATGTATATATAAATTAACTCATGTATATTTTTCCCTCCTCCTCCTCCTCCTCCTCCTCCTCCTCCTCCTCCTCTCCTTCCTTCCCTTCCTCTTCCTCCTCCTCCTCCTCCTTCCTTCCCTTCCTCTTCCTCCTCCTCCTCCTCCTCCTCCTCCTTCCCTTCCCCTCCTCCTCCTCCTCCTCCCCCTCCTCCTCCTCCTCCTTCCTTCCCAACCTCCTCCTCTTTCCTCCTCCTCCTAATACTCCATACCTCTTCTTCCTCCTCCTCCCCCCTCATCTTCCTTCTTCCTCTCCTCCCCATACCTCCTCCTCCAAATCATCCTCCTAACACTTCATACCTCCTCCTCCTACCCCCTTATCCTCCTTCCTCCTCCTCCTCCTCCTCCTCCTCCTCCTCCCTTCCCTTCCCCCTCCTTCCCTTCCCAACCTTCTCTCCCTCCTCCTCCTCCTCCTCCTCCTCCTCCTCCTCCTCCTCCTCTTCCTCCTCCTGCCCTACCTCCTCTTACAAATCCTCTTCCTCCCCCCTCATATTCCTTCTCAACTCCTCCTCCTCCCCCCTCCTCCTCCTCCTCTCCTCCTCCTCCTCCTCCTCCTTTCCCTCCTCCACATCCTCCTCCTCCTCCTCCTCCTCCTCCTCCTCCTCCTCCTCCTCCTCCTCCTCCTCCTCCTCCTCCCCCTTCCTCCTCCTCCTCCTCCTCCACCACCTGCACACACAGACGGGGTGGAGGCGACACAGGTACAGGCACAGGTGGAGGTGGAAGCGGCGCCAACCAAGAGTATGGCACCGGAGATGAGGGTAAATATTCCTCTTACTCTCTCTCTCTCTCTTTCTCTCTCTCTCTCTCTCTCTCTCTCTCTCTCTCTCTCTCTCTTACACGCATGTATCAATCTATCCCCAAAACACAATAAAAACAACACTATATCTCTCACTATATGCATGGTGCTAATTCATTGATCAGAAAACGAAATATAGCAATGGAAAGCTAATCAAATCCGCTTCTATTGATATACTTCACGGTAAAAGTTGTCTCGCAAAATATTAAATGGCGAAGAGTTGAAGTGAATATTAAGTTCATGCATATTTCTTCACTCTCTCCTAATGGCATTTCTTTAGGGTGTTTTACTGTTTTTTATTTGATAATATTATAGAACAAACATTTACGAAGATAACAGTGTATCATATAGACTGATAAACCTTAGGCAGGGAGATGGGAGTGATGTTAAAAAATGTCAGGAATCTCAAAACTGGCCTCTACTGGAAATAGCCCAAACTGAGTAGCAAGTCCAGTATAGAGTAGTCTTTGGTCCCCCCTTTAAACCCCCCTTCCCCCTCTCCCCCAGGACGAAGACTACAGCCCCTGGACGGTACCTGTAGGGGTATGTGAGCGGATTTACTGGGGGGCGTCTCTCCCCCTTGTAGCTTTGCACCACATCACGACCCCAGATTGCCGGAGAGAGCGATTCAGAAAGTTCTATTTGCTGACTTTCGTGATGAGTATGCTTTGGATCGCCGCTTATTCCTACCTGATGGTGTGGATGATTACTGTTATAGGTGAGTTATAGTGGGTGTTATAGGTGGTAGTGGTAGTGGTGGTGGTGGTGGTGGTGGTGGTGGTGGTAGTGGTGGTAGTGGTGGTGGGTGGTGGTGGTGGTAGTGGTGGTGTGAGTGGTGGAGGTGGTGATAGTGGACGTAGTAGTAGTAGTAGTACTACTAGTAGTAGTGGTAGTGGTAGTAGTAGTAGTAGTAGTAGTGGTAGTGGTGGTGGTAGTAGTAGTAGTAGTAGTAGTAGTAGTAGTAGTAGTAGTAGTGGTAGTAGTGGTAGTAGTAGTAGTAGTAGTAGTAGTAGTAGTGATGGTAGTGGTAGTGGTGATATAAGGAGGAGGAGAGTAATAGTAGTAGTAGTAGTAGTAGTAGTAGTAGTAGTAGTAGTAGTAGTAGTAGTAGTAGTAGTAATAGTAGTTGTAGTAGTAGTAGTAGTTGTAGTAGTAGTAGTGGTAGTAGTGATGGTAGTGGTAGTGGTGATATAAGGAGGAGGAGAGTAATAGTAGTAGTAGTAGTAGTAGTAATAGTAGTAGTAGTAGTAGTAGTAGTAGTAGTAGTAGTAGTAGTAGTAGTAGTAGTAGTAGTAGTAGTAGTAGTAGTAGTAGTAGTAGTAGTAGTAGTACAGTAGTAGTAGGAGCAGTAGTAGTAGTAGTAGTAGTTGTAGTAGTAGTAGTGGTAGTAGTGTGAGGTAGTGTAGTGGTGTATAAGGAGGAGAGAGTAATAGTAGTAGTAGTAGTAGTAGTAGTAGTAATCGGAGAGTAGTAGTAGAGTATGTGTTGTAGTAGTAGATAGTAGTAGTTAGTAGAGTAGTAGTAGTAGTTGTAGTAGTAGTAGTAGTAATTAAAATAGTAAAAAATAGCTCTAAAAATTCAAGACATTCAGGATTCGGAACACATTTTTCGCTTAACATAACTCGTCATTTAAACCAGAATTTCAGCTTTTTTTTCATCTTCATTTGTTATCATGCTCTCCTTGTATCCTCCTCCTCCTCCTCCTCCTCCTCCTCCTCCTCCTCCTCCTCCTCCTCCTCCTCCTCCTCCTCCTTCCTCCTCCTCCTCCTCCTCTCCAGGTGTCACTAACTAATCGTGCCTGAAACTAAACCTAACTATACTTTCCTTTCTTTATCAGTCCTTTCTCTCCCTTCCTCCTCCTCCTCCTCCTCCTCCTCCTCCTCCTCCTCCTCCTCCTCCTCCTCCTCCTCCTCCTTCCTTCCCAACCTCCCTCTCTCCTCCTCCTCCTCCTCCTCCTCCCTTTACATTTCTCTTCCCTTCCTTCTCTCCTCCTCCTCCTCCTCTTCTCCTCCCTCCTCTCTCCTCCTCCTCCTTCCTCCTCCTCCTCCTCCTCCTCCTCCTCCTCCTCCTCCTCTCTAGGTGTCACTAACTTGTCTTCTTCACGCCTTCCTCTCTGGGTACCTAAAATTACGAGCCCAGATTCGCAAAGTCACGAAATTCAACCTCGGCCACTAACAACCTTAAAAAAACCCCTCTCATAATAATAACCTCCTCCTACAACAAATTATAATTCTTCCTTCCCTTCCTCCTCCTTCCATTCCTCTTCTTCCTCCTCCTTCTCCTCCTCCTCCTCCTCCTCCTCCCTCCTCCTCCTCTCCTCCTCCTCCCTCCTTCCTTCCCAACCTCCTCTCTCCTCCTCCTCCTAATACTCCATATCTCTTCTTCCTCCTCCTCCCCCCGCATCTTCCTTTTTCCTCCTCCTCCCCCAACCTCTTCCTCCCTCCTCCTCCTCCTCCTCTCCTCCTCCTCCTCCTCCTCCTCCTCCTCCTCCTCCTCCTCCTCCTCCTCTCCCCCATACCTCCTCCTCCTCCTCCTCCTCCCCCCGCAAACCCCTTCCTCCCACAACCTCGTCCGTTAAACTAAACCTAACTGTACTGTCATTTATCTGTATCAGTCCTCGCCTCTTGTGCTAGTGAACTGTAGTGTACTTTAGCTAGTGTAGAAATGTGTTAGAATATGAAAAAATATGTAACAACCAAACTCGGCCTTTCCCAACTAGCTGTACAGTCCTTTATTTGTCTTTATCCCTCCTATCTCTCCTTCCTTCCTTCTCCTCCTCCCCTATTTATCATCCTCTTCTCCTATTATCACCCTTTATCACCTCCTTCTCCCCCCAAGGCTTCACGCTGGGCATAAGGGACACCGTGATGGGCTTGACACTAGTGGCCATCGGCGTGTCGGCCCCGGACGCTTTCTCCTCCCTCTGCGTCGCCAAACAAGGTCAGTCTCCCCTCAAAGAGTTATGTTTTCTCTACCTAGTATTCTATTTCTCTCTAGTTCTCTATCTCTATTTCTCTCTAGCTCTCTATTTCTCTCTAGTCTCCCCTCAAAGAGTTACGTTTTCTCTAGTTCTCTATTTCTCTCTAGTTCTCTATCTCTATTTCTCTCTAGTTCTCTATTTCTCTCTAGTTCTCTAGTTCTCTATTTCTCTCTAGTTCTCTATCTCTATTTCTCTCTAGTTCTCTATCTCTATTTCTCTCTAGTTCTCTATTTCTCTCTAGTTCTCTATCTCTATTTCTCTCTAGTTCTCTATTTCTCTCTAGTTCTCTATCTCTATTTCTCTCTAGTTCTCTATCTCTATTTCTCTCTAGTTCTCTATTTCTCTCTAGTTCTCTATCTCTATTTCTCTCTAGTTCTCTATTTCTCTCTAGTTCTCTATCTCTATTTCTCTCTAGTTCTCTATCTCTATTTCTCTCTAGTTCTCTATTTCTCTCTAGTTCTCTATCTCTATTTCTCTCTAGTTCTCTATCTCTCTCTAGTTCTCTATCTCTATTTCTCTCTAGTTCTCTATCTCTATTTCTCTCTAGTTCTCTATTTCTCTCTAGTTCTCTATCTCTATTTCTCTCTAGTTCTCTATTTCTCTCTAGTTTCTCTATCTCTATTTCTCTCTAGTTCTCTATCTCTATTTCTCTCTAGTTCTCTATTTCTCTCTAGTTCTCTATCTCTATTTCTCTCTAGTTCTCTATTTCTCTCTAGTTCTCTATCTCTCTATTTCTCTCTAGTTCTCTATTTCTCTCTATTTCTCTATTTCTCTCTAGTTCTCTATCTCTATTTCTCTCTAGTTCTCTATTTCTCTCTAGTTCTCTATCTCTCTATTTCTCTCTAGTTCTCTATTTCTCTCTAGTTCTCTATCTCTCTATTTCTCTCTAGTTCTCTATTTCTCTCTAGTTCTCTATTTCTCTCTAGTTCTCTATCTCTATTTCTCTCTAGTTCTCTATTTCTCTCTAGTTCTCTATCTCTATTTCTCTCTAGTTCTCTATTTCTCTCTAGTTCTCTATCTCTCTAGTTCTCTATCTCTATTTCTCTCTAGTTCTCTATCTCTCTATTTCTCTCTAGCTCTCTATTTCTCTCTAGTTCTCTATCTCTATTTCTCTCTAGTTCTCTATTTCTCTCTAGTTCTCTATCTCTCTAGTTCTCTATCTCTATTTCTCTCTAGTTCTCTATCTCTCTATTTCTCTCTAGCTCTCTATTTCTCTCTAGTCTCCCCTCAAAGAGTTACGTTTTCTCTGTTACTCTATTGCTTCCCATAATAGTCAGTGATTTTTTTAGGTAAGTCGCCCCTTAATAGAAAAAATAAATAAATAAATAAAGAAATATATATGTCACATTTACACTGTAGTCATTTCTTCCCTTAAAAACTGTCATATCTTCCCTAAAAACTGTTATTTCTTTCCTTAAAACAGTCATTTGTTCCCTAAAATGTCATATCTTCCCTTAAAAACTGTCATATATTCCCTAAAAACGGTTATTTCTTTCCTTAAAACAGTCATTTGATCCCTAAAATGTCATATCTTCCCTTAAAAACTGTCATATATTCCCTAAAAACTGTTATTTCTTTCCTTAAAACAGTCATTTGATCCCTAAAATGTCATATCTTCCCTTAAAAACTGTCATATATTCCCTAAAAACTGTTATTTCTTTCCTTAAAACAGTCATTTGTTCCCTAAAATGTCATATCTTCCCTTAAAAACTGTCATATATTCCCTAAAAACTGTTATTTCTTTCCTTAAAACAGTCATTTGTTCCCTAAAATGTCATATCTTCCCTTAAAAACTGTCATATATTCCCTAAAACTGTTATTTCTTTCCTTAAAACAGTCATTTGTTCCCTAAAATGTCATATCTTCCCTTAAAAACTGTCATATATTCCCTAAAAACTGTTATTTCTTTCCTTAAAACAGTCATTTGTTCCCTAAAATGTCATATCTTCCCTTAAAAACTGTCATATATTCCCTAAAAACGGTTATTTCTTTCCTTAAAACAGTCATTTGATCCCTAAAATGTCATATCTTCCCTTAAAAACTGTCATATATTCCCTAAAAACTGTTATTTCTTTCCTTAAAACAGTCATTTGATCCCTAAAATGTCATATCTTCCCTTAAAAACTGTCATATATTCCCTATAAACGGTTATTTCTTTCCTAAAAACAGTCATTTGATCCCTAAAATGTCATATCTTCCCTTAAAAACTGTCATATATTCCCTAAAAACTGTTATTTCTTTCCTTAAAACAGTCATTTGTTCCCTAAAATGTCATATCTTCCCTTAAAAACTGTCATATATTCCCTAAAAACTGTTATTTCTTTCCTTAAAACAGTCATTTGATCCCTAAAATGTCATATCTTCCCTTTAAAAACTGTCATATATTCCCTATAAACGGTTATTTCTTTCCTAAAAACAGTCATTTGATCCCTAAAATGTCATATCTTCCCTTAAAAACTGTCATATCTTCCCTAAAAACTTATTTCTTTCCTAAAAACAGTCATTTGTTCCCTAAAATGTCATATCTTCCCTTAAAAACTGTCATATATTCCCTAAAAACTTATTTCTTTCCTAAAAACAGTCATTTGTTCCCTAAAATGTCATATCTTCCCTTAAAAACTGTCAATATTCCCTAAAAACTTATTTCTTTCCTAAAAACAGTCATTTGTTCCCTAAAATGTCATATCTTCCCTTAAAAACTGTCATATATTCCTAAAAACTTATTTCTTTCCTAAAAACAGTCATTTGTTCCCTAAAATGTCATATCTTCCCTTAAAAACTGTCATATATTCCCTAAAAACGGTTATTTCTTTCCTTAAAACAGTCATTTGTTCCCTAAAATGTCATATCTTCCCTTAAAAACTGTCATATATTCCCTAAAAACGGTTATTTCTTTCCTAAAAACAGTCATTTGATCCCTAAATGTCATATCTTCCCTTAAAAACTGTCATATATTCCCTAAAAAACTGTTATTTCTTTCCTTAAAACAGTCATTTGTTCCCTAAAATGTCATATCTTCCCTTAAAAACTGTCATATATTCCCTAAAAACTGTTATTTCTTTCCTTAAAACAGTCATTTGATCCCTAAAATGTCATATCTTCCCTTAAAAACTGTCATATATTCCCTATAAACGGTTATTTCTTTCCTAAAAACAGTCATTTGATCCCTAAAATGTCATATCTTCCCTTAAAAACTGTCATATCTTCCCTAAAAACTTATTTCTTTCCTAAAAACAGTCATTTGTTCCCTAAAATGTCATATCTTCCCTTAAAAACTGTCATATATTCCCTAAAAACTTATTTCTTTCCTAAAAACAGTCATTTGTTCCCTAAAATGTCATATCTTCCCTTAAAAACTGTCATATATTCCCTAAAAACTTATTTCTTTCCTAAAAACAGTCATTTGTTCCCTAAAATGTCATATCTTCCCTTAAAAACTGTCATATATTCCCTAAAAACTTATTTCTTTCCTAAAAACAGTCATTTGTTCCCTAAAATGTCATATCTTCCCTTAAAAACTGTCATATATTCCCTAAAAACGGTTATTTCTTTCCTTAAAACAGTCATTTGTTCCCTAAAATGTCATATCTTCCCTTAAAAACTGTCATATATTCCCTAAAAACTTATTTCTTTCCTAAAAACAGTCATTTGTTCCCTAAAATGTCATATCTTCCCTTAAAAACTGTCATATATTCCCTAAAAACTTATTTCTTTCCTAAAAACAGTCATTTGTTCCCTAAAATGTCATATCTTCCCTTAAAAACTGTCATATATTCCCTAAAAACGGTTATTTCTTTCCTTAAAACAGTCATTTGATCCCTAAAATGTCATATCTTCCCTTAAAAACTGTCATATATTCCCTAAAAACGGTTATTTCTTTCCTAAAAACAGTCATTTGTTCCCTAAAATGTCATATCACCTCTAAAAAATGTCATATCTTCCCTTAAAAACAGTCATATCTTCCCTAAAAACAGCCTCGCACAGGTATCACCAATCAATTTGTTTTTGCTTTACGCCAAATGACAGCCCTGGATCTACTTCATATTTACTTCTCTATACATGTTCTACTATTCACTACAAAATATTCTTGTATGACGTTCTAAAAAGTTTCAATACTACCTTCCTTCCTTACATAATCAAAAATTATTATTAATGTACTGTAAACACTCTAATTCGATCTAATTGTGGGGAGACCTGGTTCGAATTAGCCGAAAGCCTCCCACAGGTGTCTACACTGACCTATCCTGAACGGTTTCTGAATTATAAACTTATATATTTACTATAACGCGTTCAGCTCACAACTTGTTTCTCACACAGCCACACTTACCCATCAAAAGTTATTGTCAATGGATGGATCTACAATTGTATCCCCGGCATTTACAATTATCTAGCGAAAAAAATATTTTCGGATTTCTGGCTGCTCAAAAATATTCCAAAATTGACGACGATCAGGTTTTTGTTATTTTGCCGCAAAAATATGAGTCGTAAGAAAACTTATGGAAGTTATAAAGGTTCATCTTGAGGTGTTCTACATGACGCAGTAATCGGCTTGTCAAAACACCTCATGGTTGTCGAGAAAATTGATATTTTGTATAAATGTACGAATATGCTAATTTTTCGGTTATTTACCAATCAATATTTTTTTGCTTTACGCCAAATGATAGCCCTTGATCTGCTTCATATTTACTTCTCTATACATGCTGCACGAATCTGCCATAGTTATTTAGTTATTGAAAAAAACGTGATTTTGAAAAAAAATCAAGGCATACCCCTTGCAAAATTTGCAATATTTTGTGAAAAATAGATTTGCTTGAAAATTAGTTCCTAGCAGTTATCGGGCATGCTGAACACGAATCTGGCATCAGTTTTCAGTTACAATGATTAGAAGTCCCTATTTCAGCCAATTCACAATGACATGATACTTCCAGATAGTCCTTAAAAACCACAAATTAGACAAAACTTACTACACATTTTCACTACCATTAAAGAAAACGTAAATCCCAGTGTTAAATTTAGTGGGAAACTGACCTAAACTTATCTTCCTCCTCCTTCGGTACCATAAACGATAAAAAAAAACAGTCATATTTTCACCACCACTTAAGAAAACGTAAATTTTGTTGACTATAAATAAAAAAAAGCGATAAATAAACTGTCTCACCATCAACAACACCACAGAAAACGTAAATATCACTGTTAAATTTAATGGCAAACTTACCTAGACTGTCATATCTTCCCTAAAAACTGTTATTTCTTCCCTAAAAACTGTCATATCTTCGCTAAAACTGTCATATCTTCGCTAAAAACTGTCATATCTTCCCTAAAAACTGTCATATCTTCCCTAAAAACTGTTATTTCTTCCCTAAAAACTGTCATATCTTCGCTAAAACTGTCATATCTTCGCTAAAAACTGTCATATCTTCCTAAAAACTTCAATCTTCGCTAAAAACGTCATATCTACTGTCCTCCTAAAAACTGTCATATCTTCCTAAAAACTGTCATATCTTCCCTAAAAACTGTCATATCTTCCTAAAAACTGTCATATCTTCGCTAAAAACTGTCATATCTTCCCTAAAAACTGTCATATCTTCCCTAAAAACTGTCATATCTTCGCTAAAAACTGTCATATCTTCCTAAAAACTGTCATATCTTCCCTAAAAACTGTCATATCTTCGCTAAAAACTGTCATATCTTCGCTAAAAACTGTCATATCTTCGCTAAAAACTGTCATATCTTCCCTAAAAACTGTCATATCTTCGCTAAAAACTGTCAATCTCTAAAAAGTCAATCTTCCTAAAACTGTCATATCTCCTAAAAACTGTCATATCTTCCCTAAAAAACTGTCATATCTTCCCTAAAAACTGTCATATCTTCCTAAAAACTGTCATATCTTCCCTAAAAACTGTCATATCTTCCTAAAAACTGTCATATCTTCGCTAAAAACTGTCATATCTTCCCTAAAAACTGTCATATCTTCCCTAAAAACTGTCATATCTTCCCTAAAAACTGTCATATCTTCGCTAAAAACTGTCATATCTTCGCTAAAACAGTCATATCTTCTCTAAAACTGTCATATCTTCCCTAAAAACTGTCATATCTTCCCTAAAACAGTCATATCTTCTCTAAAACTGTCATATCTTCCCTAAAAACTGTTATTTCGCCCCTAAAACTGTCATATCTTCCCTAAAAACTGTCATATCTTCCTAAAAACTGTCATATCTTCGCTAAAACTGTCATATCTTCGCTAAAAACTGTCATATCTTCCCTAAAAACTGTCATATCTTCGCTAAAAACTGTCATATCTTCGCTAAAAACACTGTCATATCTTCGCTAAACGTCATATCATCCTAAAAACGTATATCCCTTAAAATTAATGTCATATCTTCCTAAATACACTCTATTTTACCATAACTAAGAAACGTAAAACCCTGTTCAATTTATGGCAGCTGCCTAACTTATCCTCCTCTCTTCTCCCAGGCTTCGGCGACATGGCCATGAGTAATGCCATAGGGAGCAACGTGTTCGACAGTTTGGTTCATGGGCTGCCCTGGTCCTCAGATGCCATTGGTCAAAACAGGAGCACGTTGTGTGGGAAGCAGAGGTGAGGTTCAGAAGGGTGATTAAAAGGTACAGTATTCATGACAAAGGACTATTCGAACCTGGGGAGACTAGTCGAGAGTAGAGTTGGGTAAAAAAGGATGCTAGATTAGATAGGGAAGTAGAGGTGAGGTTAGAAAAGGGGGCTAGATTAGATAGGGAAGCAGAGGTGAGGTTAGAAATGGGTGTTAGATTAGATAGGGAAGGAGAGGTGGTTAGAAATGGGTGTTAGATTAGATAGGGAAGTAGAGGTGAGGTTAGAAATGGGTGTTAGATTAGATAGGGAAGCAGAGGTGAGGTTAGAAGGGTGTTAGATTAGATAGGGAAGCAGAGGTGAGGTTAGAAAAGGGTGCTAGATTAGATAGGGAAGCAGAGGTGGTTAGAAATGGAGTGTTAGATTAGATAGGGAAGCAGAGGTGAGGTTAGAAAAGGGGGCTAGATAACAAAAATAGGAAGGGAGACTTAGGGGAGAGTTAGATAGTTATAAGTTTGGTCACAGATAGATCGATTAGAAGATTATATTGATATTTAGATTAGGAGGCAGAGGTGAGGTTTAAAGGGTGGGAAATAGGTAAGGTAAGTTTCTAAGGTAAGGGAATAGATTAATGACATAGATAATGGGATAAATAGATGTTAGAAATATTGTTAGATGACAAGGAGACAGGTTTTTAATTCATGAAGATATATATATACTTTTTTGAATGTATTGTTTTGTTATGAAATGTATATATATATATTAGGGATACGTCATTCTCTCTACCTTGCTCTCTCTCTCTCTCTCTCTCTCTCTCTCTCTCTCTCTCTCTCTCTCTCTCTCTCTCTCTCTCTCTCTCTCTCTCTCTCTCTCTCTCTCTCTCTCTCTCTTTAACACAAAAAAACACATTCTCTTAACCAAAACATTCTAAATTTCCTTATTTTTTTCTCTCCATTTCTCTGTCTGTTTTCCTTCCTCCTCTCTCTCTCTCCCATCTCTCCTCCTCTCTCTCTCTCTCTCCCATTCCTACCAATCATCTCTCTCTCTCTCCCATCTCCTCTCTCTCTCCCTCTCTCCATATCTCTTCCTCTCTCTCCCATCCCTCCACATCTCCACCTCTCTCTCCTTCATATCTCTCTCTCTCTCTCTCTCTCTCTCTCTCTCTCTCTCTCTCTTTCTCTCTCTCTCTCTCCACCTCTCTCTCTCCCATACCTACCAATCATCTCTCTCTCTCCCTTCCTTAATTTCTCCACCTCTCACCCCCTCTCTCACCCTCTCTCCTCCACCTCTCCTCCACAGGCCTGCTATACTCCACCATCTCCCTCTTCTCCACCGTCATCTTCCTCATCGTGGCTACACACTTAAACGGTTGGAAATTGGACAAGAAATATGGCGTCGTCCTCATGGTGTGGTATCTGATATTCATGCTCTTCGCTAGCTTGTACGAACTGAACGTTTTCTCTGACCTAAACCCCCCCCAGTGTTCTAGCCCTTATTAGGTCGAAAAGGTCAAAATTAGGGTCTAGGGTCGAAAAGGTCAAAATTAGGGTCTTAGGTCGAATAGGTCAAAATTAGGTTTTAGGGTCGAATCAGTTATTATTGTTCCCTTATTAGGTTAAAATGGTTAGATTAGGGCAAGGAATATATGTGTGTGTGTCTGAGTCCTAGCCCTTATTAGGTCGAAATGGTCAATATTAGGGTCTAGGGTCGAATCAGTTATTATTGTTCCCTTATTAGGTCGAAACGGTTAGATTAGGGCGAGAAAAATGTTTGTGTGTAATGAAATAAGTTGGTAATGTGTGTGTGTGTGTGTGTGTGTGTGTGTGTGTGTGTGTGTGTGTGTGTGTGTGTGTGTGTGTGTGTGGCATTCCAAATATATGTGAGTTGTTATTAACATTTATATTCTTTTCATTAATTGTTAGATTGATTTTCTAATTGTTTGGTTATTCATTTAAACAATTTTTTTTTTATACTACTACTACTACTACTACTACTACTACTACTACTACTACTACTACTACTACTACTACTATAACTATTTCAACACTTCTACTACTACTACTATCAAAATCCCTCTCAAAATCATACCGACCCACTCCAAAATACAAAGGTGGGCGTGTCCGCTCCGATTTTGCGTCCTTAATCAATGGAAATTAAGATCAATGGGAAAATTGCAAGGTGGACGACTTTTCCTAAAAATGTTCAGCAGGAGGACTACAAAGGACTCAAGGACTCACCACAAACTACTTTAACTTGTGATTTTTTGTTAGACACTGATTTGTTGGCTTGACACTACAATTTTTTCATAATATATAAGCTAAATAACTTCCAGAAGCTGGTTTTTTTTATCATATAGCTATTTTATGGGAGCACGGCGCGCACCGGGCCAGCTGTGCGGGTGTGCAGAGAGCAGCTGCACCACCGCGCGCACTGGAGCGCGCCCACCATTGCCAAAATCCCACTCACCCCACTCCAATATCCCACCCCACTCAATATCCCTCTCACCCACTCAAAATACCACTCTCACCCCACTCAAGATCCTTATCATCCCACTCCAAAAAAAACACTCACCCCTCACAATATCCCCCTCACCCACTCAAAATCCCACTCACCCACTCCAGTCCCTCTCACCCCACTCTAAATCTACGTATTATACATGAGTCCCGTGTTCTTCATCTTATACATGTTTATTCACTACCACGTATTCACTACCACGTATTCACTACCACGTATTCACTACCACGTATTCACTATTAATATTAACCTTTAGTCCCGTGATTCACCTGCCACAAATATCTGCCTAGCTGTAATTAATTAGTCACTTCATATTTCTGATTTATTCATAGATTTAGGCAGAATTTCTCTTTTTTTCACTTTCATAACTTTGTGTCCAATATTTGTACCTGATTATATTAGAAAAAAAATCTATCATAATATTTCTAACTTGACCATATCTTAGTCATAGCCTTAGTCATAAGTTTTCATAATTTTTTGTCATACGCGTCTATCATAATTCTTAACTGTCATATTTTAGTCATAGCTTTTTATAATTTTTGTCATAACTGTCTATCATAAATTTCTAACTTTGTCATATCTCGTGTCATAGCTTTATAATTTTTGTCATATTTGTCTATCATAATTATTAACTGTGTCATAATTTTAGTCATAAGTTTTCATAATTTTTCGACATAAGTATCTGTCATAATTTCTAAACTGTCA
>JACEEZ010009471.1:12500-17500 GCA_016584305.1 Chionoecetes opilio | reverse complement strand
AAATTATGAAAAAATTAATGAAGAAATGATGTAAAAATTAATGAAAAAATGAAAAATTGAATGAAAAAATAAAAATCGGGAATGAAAAATGAAAAAAATAATGAAAAATTGAATGAAATAATGAAAATAATGAATGAAAAAATGAAAAAAATGAATGAAAAAATTCTGAAAAAATGAAAAAAATGAATGAAAAATCTTATATCCCATTTTTTGCATTTATTGATTTTTATTCCATTCTGAAAAGATTCTAAAAATGTCTTATATTGTATTTTGGGGAGGCGGTGGCCGAGTGGTTAGCATCTTGGAGTGGTGAGCTCGATGTCCCGAGTTCGAATCCTGCCGGGGGCAAAGGCCATCTTTAACGCGGTCGATACGAGCCTGGTAGGTGAGCACAAGGTCCCGAGTTCAAGTCCCACGAAGGAGCAGCTATAAATCCATCGTCGAGTGGCCGAAGAAACCCACATGCAGCTATACCTGTTCTTTCGACTGCGACTAAAAATGCGGCGGTGGGACAACAGGTGGCAGTATGAGCCTGACTGAAGATCCGAACCTCACAGAAAACGGGATCTTCGCCTATAGATCACAGGTGTCACTATAAAAATCCAGCCTGCACCACCAACGGGCGAGGGCCAACCATCACGACCCTCCAGAATGTGCAGGGCCTACCATCACGACCCTCCAGAATGTGCAGGGCCTACCATCACGACCCTACAGAATGTGCAGGGCCTACCACCACGACCCTCCAGAATGTGCAGGGCCTACCATCACGACCCTCCAGAATGTGCAGGGCCAATCATCACGACCCTCCAGAATGTGCAGGGCCAACCACCACGACCCTCCAGAATGTGCAGGGCCTACCATCACGACCCTCCAGAATGTGCAGGGCCTACCATCACGACCCTCCAGAATGTGCAGGGCCTACCATCACGACCCTCCAGAATGTGCAGGGCCTACCACCACGACCCTCCAGAATGTGCAGGGCCTACTACACCCCGACAGGCCACGACCCTCCAGAATGTGCAGGGCCTACCATCACGACCCTCCAGAATGTGCAGGGCCTACCGTCACGACCCTCCAGAATGTGCAGGGCCTACCAACTGAGCCACCAAGGGTAATAATAATAGCCTGCAAGCGCTTTAGGCCCCAACGTAAAAAATTAATTACTATGCATGAAAGTCTTGCGATGTGTTAATTGCTGTATAGTCTATGCTTAGGAATACAACAGTAGATAAGGGCAGAACATAAAAGCGGTGAAAATAATAGCAAAAAAAAAAAAATCGAAAATACGTTAGAAATAGTAAATATAGAAGAAAACATCGAAAATAACCTATAAGAAAAAAAAAACTTCGAAAATAAGCTAAAAAAAAAAAAAAACTTATCGAAAATATATAATAATAACAAAAACTAAATTCGAAAATACGTTAGAAGTAAAAAGAAAAACGATATAAGAAAAAAAAAATCGAAAATAAATAATACACTAAATGAAAATACGAAAGTAATATATATAGAAGAAAAAAAATCGAAAATAAGCTATAAGAAAAAAAAAAACTCATCGAAAATATATAATAATAACAAAAACTAAATTCGAAAATACGTTAGAAGTAATATATATAGAAGAAAAAAAATCGAAAATAAGCTATAAGAAAAAAAAAACCTCATCGAAAATATATAATAATAACAAAAACTAAATTCGAAAATACGTTAGAAGTAATATATATAGAAGAAAAAAATCGAAAATACGCTATAAGAAAAAAAAAACCTCATCGAAAATAAATTAAAAGTAAAAATAACAAATCTTGGAGAAAAAAAATCGAAAATACGCTATAAGAAAAAAAAAACCTCATCGAAAATATATAATAATAACAAAAACTAAATTCGAAAATACGTTAGAAGTAATATATATAGAAGAAAAAAAATCGAAAATAAGCTATAAGAAAAAAAAACTTCGACAATAAATTAAAAGTAAAAATAAAATCGAAAAAAAATCGAAAATACGCTAAAAAAAAAAAAACATCGAAAATATATAATAATAACAAAAACTAAATTCGAAAATGAGTTAGAATTAATAAATATTGAAGAAAAAAAATCGAAAATAAGCTAAAAGAAAAAAAACACATCGAAAATAAGTTAAAAGTAAAAATAAAATCGAAAAAAAATCGCAAATAAATTTAAACTAAAAATAAAATCGAAAATACGTCACGAGAGGCTGAAATAGGCCTATATTATTTCTATGGATCAATTTTAATGTATTTCTGATAACTAGGCCATACAATACTTATAATTAAAAATGCAATAATTATCTATATATAGTAACCATCTTCTCTTAATCGATAATATTTTCTTAATCGATATTTTTTTCTTAATTAATCGAAAAAAAAATTCTTAATCGATAATTTTTTCTTAATTAATCGAAAAAAAATTCTTAATCGATAATTTTTTCTTAATTAATCGAAAAAAAATTCTTAATCGATATTTTTTCTTAATTAATCGAAAAAAAATTCTTAATCGATAATTTTTTCTTAATTAATCGAAAAAAAATTCTTAATCGATATTTTTTTCTTAATTAATCGAAGAAAAAAATCTTAATCGATAATTTTTTCTTAATCGACGATATATTTCCTTCTTTCTTAAAACCGAGCAACTGAACACTTAAGATTAAGATTAAGATTTATTTATTATATATAGTAAAGTCATTAAGCCAGCTATCATAACCTCTCTTAGTACTATATGAAGACAGTTGTGAAATCAATTATCATTATCTTAATTAAAATCGTATGTTACTAAATGCACATAATCATACCTTTTCTTAATAACCCTTAATCAATAAACTATAATTATCTCTATGTATTCAAATTAAGGCACCCAGATTTTTTTTTTTTTTTCGAAGTCCATCTCAGGAAAGTTCAAATATTTTTCTATAGTTTAATGGCAAAAAAAAAAAATTAGTGTTAAAAGAAACTAAAATGCGAAAATATGTTAAGAAAAAAGCTTACTAAAATGCATAATATAGCGAAATTTACTATAATATTAATGTCAAATTCTGAATTTTTTTTTTAACTGAAAAAATGCGAAATGTAGCTAAATTTATCATAATATTAGTGTAAAATTCTGAATAAGAAAATGAAAAAGCTTAAAAAATGCGAAATGTAGCTAAATTTATCATAATATCAGTGTAAAATTCTGAATAAGAAAATGAAAAAAGCTTAAAAAATGCAAAATATAGCTAAAATTGACCCTAATATTAATGTAAAATTCAAAATAAGACAATAAAAAATTACTAAAAAGTGCAAATTATAGCTACCTAAATTTACCATAACAATAATGTATAAATTAAAAATAATATAAAATAAATATAAAATTATACTAAACATATTAAATAAAAAAAAAATCGAGAAACTAAAAATTCGAAAAACAAAAAATTCAAAAAACTATAAATAAAAACATTCAAAAATTCAAAAAACTAAAAATTCGAAAAACTGAAAATACAAAAAACTAAAAATTAAAAAATTAAAAAATTAAAAATACTGAAAATTCGTAAAACTAAAAGTTCCAAAAAACTGAAAATTCGTAAAACTAAAAGTTCCAAAAAACTGAAAATTCGTAAAACTAAAAGTTCCAAAAAACTGAAAATTCGAAAAACTAAAAGTTCCAAAAAACTAAAAATTCGAAAAACTAAAAATGCATATAAATAAAAAAAAATAAAAAAAAAAATTCAAAATACTGAAAATTCGAAAAACTAAAACAAATACAAAATAGGCCTATGCCCCTAGTATTTAGAGACCAGTTTCGTCCCATGGGTCTAAATCTAACTTAGGTATAAAACTTAGGTATTCAATAAACTACATATCAAAAAATTCAAAAAACTAAAATTTCAAAAAACTAACAAAAATGCAAAATAGGCCTATGTCCCTAGTATTTAGAACCAGTACTTTCGTCCCAGGGGTCTAAATATATCTTAGGTATGGAGAACGAGGAGCAGGGAAGGCGCGGGTTGGCAGTGCTGAAGACACGAAGCGGCCATCTTTGTATGGACGCCAACTCAGGAATATTATCGCACAATATCCTGGCCAGAGACGTCTTGTGTATGACTGCAAGTTGCTCTGTGTAGGGGAAGAGGGAGGGGGGAGGAGAGGGTGTGTGGGGGGGGGAAGGGGGGGGGGGAGGGTGTGTGGGGGGGAAGGGGGGAGGGGAGGGTGTGGGGGGGGGGGAAGACGTAGAAGGTGTGATTAATGTGAGGTTTAGGGTCGTAAGATGGTGGTTTTTGGCTTCACTTAGAGTCTTAAAGTCATCGTCCAGACCCATTGTTTCTGTGCATAATTATGTTGACTGTTCATTCAAAATACCTAATCCACATAAAATTATTCATTTCCACGCCTTATTTCCCTAAAAACATGACTTTTGTAACAAGCGCGGGAAAAACAACAGCTTCATTCCAGCCGTGGCGGAACTCTTGCTGGTGACGTCACAGCAGGCAGCCTCCCAGCCCTGCCTGATACAAATACACGGAGACTCAGAACAAAATTTAGTACTTGAAGAATTTTGGGTGTTTCTGATATTTTATTTTGTGATATGGCATTTACTTGCATCCTTAATGGGTGCAGCAAGACAGCTGTGCCTTGCCAGAGAGCTTAGCATCCATTTCCGACCTATACGGCCACGATATATGTGTGCAGCGCTGGGGAGTGGCGGGTGAGAGGCGCGCAGTGAGACAATCTGCTTCACACCGCCCGCCTCTCCCCAGCACTCCAAACATATATCGTGGCCGTATAGGTCAAGAACGGGTGCTAAGCTCTCTGGAAAGGCACAGCTGTCTTGATACACCCATAAAGGATGCAGGTATATGCCACATCGCAAAAAAAAATATCAGAAACACCCAAAATTCTTCAAGTACTATATTTCTTTCTGAGTTTACGTGTATTTGTATTACCGCGGGGGGGGGGGGGGGGCACTCAGATGACGTCACCGAGCCGTGGTGCGTCGTCTGCTGGTCGCCAGTTGTG
>JACEEZ010009471.1:5000-7500 GCA_016584305.1 Chionoecetes opilio | reverse complement strand
GGGGTGATGGGGGGGTGGTGAAGGAGGGGTGTGAGGGGTAGGTGGTAGGTGGTAGGGGTGGGGTGGTAGGGAAGGAGGGGTGTTGGGGTAAAGGGGTGTGTGTGGTGGTGAAAGGAGGGTGTGTGGGGGTGAAATGGGGTGTGTGTGGGGTGAAATGGGGTGTGTGTGATGAATGAAGGAGGGGGGATAAGAAGGGGGAGAGAGGGAAAGGAAGGGCAAAGAAGGAGTGGTAAGTGGGGGTATGGGTGATTAGGGGGGGGTGAAATGGGGGGGGGGGTAAAAAGGGTGTGTGGGGGTGAAGGAGGGTTGGATAGGTGTGGGTAGGTGGGAGGGGGGTAGGTTGGGGGTAGGGAGGGAGAGGAAGGGAGAAGGAGGGGTGATAAGGGGGGGTATGGGTGATTAGGGGGAATGGGGTGATAGGTAGGGAAGGGGGTAGGAGGGGTGTGTGTGGGTGGGGTGTGGGGGGTAGGTGGGGGAGAGGGTGTGGGTAGGTGTAGGGAGGGAGAGGAGATAAGTGGAGGTAGGAGTGAAAGAGGGGGTGTGGGTGAAGGATAGGGGGATGGGTGATAGGTGGGGGTGGGGGTGAAGGAGGGGGTAGGAGGGGTGTTGGGGAAGGAGGGGGGTAGGGGGAGGGAGGGGGAGCATCGGTGTTAGTTTTGGAATCTATAGTATATTCCACCCTTTAAAAGCACATCTTCACACATACCCAAAACACTGGACATAATTATATTCCTACAAATGTTCCTATTCTCTCAAAAATTTCAACTTTCATATATTTTTTTTTTTTTTTGGTCTCTTTTTTCACATCCCACCCACCCCCAAATAGCACATCACACCTACCTAGCACACTGGGCACATACTCCTGGTAGATCACATGCTGCACATCCCACCAAAAACCACTAAAATAAACTAATCTCGGGTTTTTTCTCCTATTTTCCTTCTTATAGCACATCACACCCTCTAAAAACCACATCCCACATACCTAGCACACTGGGCACATACTCCTGATAGGTCACATGCTGCACATCCCACCAAAAACCACTAAAATAAACTAATATCGGGTTTTTTCTCCCATTTTCCTTCTTTTAGCACATCACACCCTCTAAAAACCACATCCCACATACCTAGCACACTGGGCACATACTCCTGCCAACTAGCCCCTATTACTACTAAAATGTGCTATGAAATGTACTATTACTGCCTATTTTTCATCTCTTTTCACATCCCACCCTTAAAAAGCACATCTTGACACATACCTAATACAAAAGGGCACATACTCCTACAAATTTTCTCGCACATTTTTTCCATATCACCTCAAAAAATCAATGTTCTACTAGCCTTTTTTTTTTTTTTTTTTTTTTTTTTTTTGTTATCTACTTTATCACATACCACCCCCAAAAAGCACATCCCACCCCTCTAAAAGCACATCCCACCTACCTAGCACGCTGGGCACATACTCCTGGTAGGTCACATGCTGCAGTTGGCAACGACTATCCTTCTGGCCTCCTGGAATAACATCTCGTCCTCCCACCCGGCGTTCAGGTCCTTCAGTTCGATAGCAATAATGTTGTGTTGTCGCGCCATGACGGTGTGCAGGGAGGTGAGGAGGATCTGCTCGTTCACCCGGGGGTCGCCTGGGGGTGTAGGGGTGACAGGGGGGTGAGAGGGGGGCAAAGGGGGGGCAGGGGGGGCAAGGGGGGCAAAGGGGGCAGGTGTGAGAGAGATATATAAAGTAAACTACCTTCACCCCTTGAGACCCAGAACGTAATTTCCATTGTAATTTGGGTACCATTAGACGATTTGTGTAGTGAGTATAAGCAATATTTTATAGCTATGACCTGTTTAGTATCCTTGTCCACTAACTACTGTGGTATATTCAGTGACTTTTCGTTATTTTATGGCTCGACAATAGACCATTTTTCTTAGCCAAGGAAAGATCTGGGCGTGAAGGGGTTAGTTCTAGCACGCGTATAGAGAGAGAGATGCTTTATTTACGTACATCTCTCTATATATAAACATCTATATATCTCGTATAAACATATAAGCATGTATCTAAAAACATATCGCATAGGTGGGCAGTACTGAGGTCACAGAAGAGGTAGTTACAGTACCGAATTACAACGTGAGTAGCGATTGCAGTAGTGACGGAACTGCTTATTTTGTCATGTTCCCAAAGTGTTAGCGAAGGTACATTTATACATTTTAAAGTGTTGTGCCTAATCTGTACCGCTACCGCTGCCGCTACCCACGCTACTTTCTGTGTACCGGCTGCCCACCTATGTATCTACTACTGCACAGTAACACAGAGGTGGTGGATGACGTACCCGCCTTAAAACAGTACTGCTTGTACTTGGTTTTTGCCTCCTGGTTACAGCCGTCAAGAGGGTCCAGAGAGGCGGGTAGCAGTTGTCGTCCGTCTATTGTGACCTGAGGAAGAGGAAGAGGAGGTTAATATACTACTACTACTACTACTACTACTACTACTACTACTACTACTACT
>JACEEZ010009471.1:0-2500 GCA_016584305.1 Chionoecetes opilio | reverse complement strand
ATCTACTCCTGTCTATTATAAATCTATTCCTATCTATTATAATATTGCATCTATTCGTCCCCATCTAACCAATCTAACTTTTACTTCTATATTTGCCTCAATCTATTCCTCCTATGTCTGTCTGTCTGTCTGTCTGTCTGTCTGTCTGTCTGTCTGTCTGTCTGTCTGTCTGTCTGTCTGTCTGTCTGTCTGTCTGTCTGTCTGTCTGTCTGTCTGTCTGTCTGTCTGTCTGTCTGTCTGTCTATCTGTCCAATTCTTGTTTATTCCATCAATGTTTATCATCATCAACATGGTCTAATAATGCATTTTCTACCTAACTTCTTTAACTAACTTTCTAACTTTCGTCATCTTCTATCTTCATCTTTATACCTGTCCAATAACTGTCCACCTATTTTTACCTATTTCCCTTTTTTTTGCCTTCCACTCTTGTTTTCACTTGTCCAAACCTGTCTAAACCCTGTCCAAAACCCGTCCACAACCCGTCCACTACCTTGTACACTTCGATTTCTAACAGTCTATCTAAAACCCTAACTTCAATAACTTATATTTCTGTTTTTTTTTTTTATCATTTACCGTCTATTTCTCATTGTTTACTGTCTATTTATGTTTTTACCTGTCTAATCCCTGTCTAAAACCTGTCTCTATGTCTCTCTATGTTTATTTTGTCTATTTCTCTTTTTTTACCGTCTATTTATGTGTTTTACCTGTCTAATACCTGTCCAATCCCTGTCTAAACCTGTCTAAAACCTATATAATACCTGTCTAATACCCAATAACTTCTATTTCTGTCTTTTTTTACCGTCTACATCTCATTTTTTTACCTTTTTCTCGTTTTCACCTGTCCAAACCTGTCCCAAACCCGTCTAAAACCTGTCTAAACCTGTCTAAACCTGTCTAATACCTGTCTAAACCTGTCTATACCTGTCTAAAACCCGTCTCCCCGTCACGTACCTTTAGACAGTGCCGTCAGAGTAATATCATGGTCCACAAACTGTCCCCAGCTCATGGCCAAGACGGAGTAGGACCTGGATGCGACGCGTTTGTTGACATGGACCCCTAGCGACACCTGGCGGGCACTGGGGAGGTCCTGGTGGTCCTGCCCTCGCCGGGGGGACCTCACGCCTGGGGGGGAGGTGGAAGGGGAGGAGGGGGGGGAGGGGGTGGAGGAGGGGGGGGAAGAAATATAAAGCAAGAAAAAATTTTTAAGAAATATAAGGAAAATCAAAAAAAATAAAAATAGATCTAAATTCTTATAGATTTCATTTTTTTGTATATCTGAAATTTTTGAGTCAAACCCCAAATTGAACCTCAACTCTTACTCAATTAAACCCCAATTGCCCCCTTTCCCCCCTTCCCCAACCCCCCCTGCCCCATTTTCCCCTCCCTCCCCCCTCCCCACTATCCCCAGCACCCCTCCACCCCCCAACCCCCCCTCCCACAACAACAACTCTTACATTTTTGAATAAGAGGACCCAAATTGATATATGTGTTAAGGTTCAAATTGTAACCCAATGTCCCCCAACCCCAAAGAACCCCACTACTTTAACCCCTTCCCATCCTTCCCTACCCCCCTCTTTCCTCTTACCACCCCCTCCACAAACCACCCCTTTCTTACCCTTAACCCCAAACCCCAAACCCTTTCTGCCCCCTACTCTCAACGCCAAACACCCCATTTTACCCCTTCTATAACCACAAACCCCATTTTACCCACTACCTCCCCCTCCCCCCAACACCCAACCCCCTCCCCAACAAACCCATTTTAAACCCCTTCTATAACCACAAACACCCCATTTTACCCCTTCTATAACCACAAACACCCCATTTTACCCCTTCTATAACCACCAACACCCCATTTTACCCCTTCTATAACCACAAACACCCCATTTTACACCCCTAAACCCCCCCCACCTCCCCCCCAAGCCCCCACCTCCCCTCCAACAACCCCAATCCACAACACCATCACTATAATCGGGGCAGCATGCGTCTAAAGGCAGTGATGACGCCCCCACATAGGGTTAAACACATTTTGCAGACCCGTCCATAGTGCGGTACTTGGCGCGGGTGTGGGCAGGGCCGGGTGTAACCTCAGGTAGGCGGGTTCCAGTGCGGGGTCAAGGTCAGTTAGCCAGCCAGCGGGAATCGAAGTCATTGTTGATCGTGGTAGTTAAGACTGTGAGAGAGAGAGAGAGGGTGTGTGTGTTTGTGAGAGAGAGAGAGAGAGAGAGAGAGAGAGAAAGGAGAGAAGGAGAGAGAAGAGAGAGAAAACTAAAAAAAAAAAAAACTTAATAACACAAATCTATATCACTCCCTAACTCCCCCTCCTCACCACCCCCCCCTCCCCCCCTCCCCCCCCCCTCCCAACTCCCCTCCTTTCCCTCTCCCAAAAAAAACCCCCCCCACAATTTAAAAAACCTTTTCAAAACCTCTTTTGGGCTTTCCCCTCCCTTACCCCTTGGCTCCTCTCGTCTTTTCCCCCCCCCCTCTTTTTTTTTTTAAAAAT
>JACEEZ010009468.1:0-26130 GCA_016584305.1 Chionoecetes opilio | reverse complement strand
CCCCTTTTTTTTTCTTCCTTTCCTTTCCCCCCCTTTTCTCCCCCCTTTTCCTCCTTCCCCCCCTTTTCCCTTTCCCCTTCCCCCTCCCCCTTTTTGGTTTTTTTTTCTTTTTTAAAATTTTTGGGTTTTATAAATCAAACTTCTCTCCCCCCCCCCCCCCCCCCCCCCCCGAGGCACCCCTTCCCTTTTAGACCCCCACCCCCCCTTTATTTCAAAAAAAGAAAAAAGGGAAAAAAACAAAAAAAAAAAAAAAAAAAAAGGGGGGGGGAAAAAAAAAATACCCCTCCTTTTCCCCCCCCCCCTCGGGATCTTTTCCTCCCCCTTTTTCTCTTTTTTCCCTCTCTCCCCTCTCCCCCTCTTTCTCTCCTCCCCCTCCCCAATTCTGGATAGCGGCGGGATTTTACCCAACCCCCCCCCCCGGGCCCTTTTTCCCCGCTGGGGGAGAAAAAATTTTTGGCTTTAAATTTCTTTTGAATTTCTTTTTCCTCTCTCCCCCTCTCTCTCTCTTCTCTCTCTCTTTTCTCTTTCTTTCCCCCCTCTCCCCCTCTTCCCCTTCCCTTTTTCTAATCGCCCGGGGCCGCCCATTTTTCAGGTTTCCCTGTTTTTTTTTTCTTTTGTTTTGGGCTCTCTCTTTTCCTCTCTCTCCCTCTCTTTCCTCTCTCCCTCTCCCCCCTCTTCTCTTTCCCCCTTTCCCTTTTCCTTTTACCCCCCGGGGCCCCTTTCCCCCCCCCCGCCTCCGGGTTGGGGGTCCTTTTCCCTCCCTTTTTTTCCACCCCTCCTTTTGTTCTTTTTTTTTCTTTTCCCCTCCGGTTTTTTCCGGGGCCCCCCAACCCCCGCGGTTTTGGGGGCCCCCGTTCGTCGTGGCGGGGTGGCGCTTTGTATAAAAATAACCTTGTAGTTGATACTTGAAATTTTGTCTAGATAGGTTAAAGTTATTTTATCGTTTTTCTTTTTTCTGTCTCTCCTCTCGTTAGGGCCTCTTCTAGTCTTTTTATTTCCATTTGTATGGTTTTTTTTCCTTTTCTTCCTCTCTCTTTTTCTCTCCTCCTCTCTCTCCTCTCCCCTTCTCCTCTCTCTCTCTCCTCTTCTCCTCCCCTCTCTCTCTCCCCTCTCCTCTCTCTTTTTCTCTCTCTCTCTCTCTCTCTCTCTCCTCTCCCTTTTCCTCTCTCCTCTTCCCTCTCTCTTTTCTCTCTCTCTCTCTCTCTCTCTCTCCCCCTCTCTCCTCTCTCTCCCCTCTCTTCTCTCTCTCTCTCTCTTCTCTCTCTCCCCTTCTCTCTCTCTCTAACTTCCCCCCTTTGTTCATTTCCCTCCGGTGCAACGCCATTTTTCCCAACCTCCCCCCCCCTCCCTCTCCATTTTACAAAAGCTGGGGGGGGAGTCGGGGTAAAGAAGGGCAGAAAAAACCCAGGAAAAGGGTTTAAAAGGAAAAATTTTGGGAAAAAGGGGGGCCATAAAAAAATTTATGGAAAAAAGGGGGGGGGGAAGGAAAAGGTAGGGGGATTTTAAGGCGAAGGGGTAAATGCTTAGTTTTTGGTGGAAAGGGGGAGGAGGGGAAAGGAGAAGGGAGAGAGAGAGAAGAGAGAGAGAGAGAAGAAGAGAAAAAGGAGAGAGAGGGGAGAAAGGGAGAAGGGGGGAAAGAGAGAGAGAGAGAGGAGGGGAGAGAGAAAAGAGAGAAAAGAGAGAGAGAAGGAGAGGAGAGAAAGCCCCCGGGGCCGTAGGGAGTACGGCCCAGGGGGGAGACTGCCACTGCTGCCCGGATAACACGACGCGGAGCCGCATCGGGCCTGGGGAAACAAGTGGCAAGTAAAATTCGCTCCTCAAAAAAAACACAGCTGCTCCATGTCCAGGTCGATCGCTCCCTGCGCCTTATTTGAATGGGAAACGCTGGGGCCCCAGGGCGAGGTGGAGGTGCTGGGGGTCCCTCGACGCAGGCTGACCTTCAAAAGCCCACATTGAGCGGCCGCCAGGAGTCCTCGGGGAAACTGGCATCTCTGAGAGGATGTCATTTGGGTCCTTATAGCAAAAGGGGGTTTGGGAAACCCCTACAAGACGCATGTTTGCTCTTCCATGGGAGTATGTGCCCTTGGGTTGGGCGGGGCGGCCAAACAAGCACCTGGCTCTCCTTGACAAGTAAGGGTCGCGCGGTTTAGGTATCAGGGGCGCGGTGCCGGGCAGGAAACCACGATTTACAGCCTTCACACCGCCAGACTGCGGGCCTCACCGTGATGTACAAGGGGGATCAGCAGCGGGTGTCACCTGCACACACTCCGGCAGCCCTCGGGGGACCCCGGTTACCACAAGGGCCGTTGCTTTTTGCTCCCGCAGAGCTACTACAGCCCCGCTGCCGTACTTTTCACCACCACGTCAGTTCGTCTGCTTTACGTCGGCTGGTGGAAAGCTCTCCCTTTCATCGCAGCCACGCCTTTGGGGGTACACTGTGCAAGAGTTCAAAGGAAAATTGTAACGTGGCTGCCCAGGGGAAGGCAAAGGGGATCACAATTAACACGAGTTTGGTTTTAGATAGGGGGAAAACTAATTTTGTCTCCTTTAGCCTGTAAATGTTACAAATTTTTTAACAATGAAAAATAACTTTCTTTTTGTTATGTTTTTTTGTAACTCCCCGTTACAAGTTTTTGGAGGAGGAGGAGGAAAGGGGGAGGGGAGGGGGAGGAGGGGGGAGGAGGGGAGGAGGAGGAGGAGGAGGAGGGGGAGGAGGGGGAGGAGGAGGAGGAGGGGGGAGGAGGGGGAAAAACAGACACCAGGAGACCATTGGGCCATAGCGAGGGTTCTGCGAACTAATACTACTAATATCAATACTTGTAAAAAAACAGTTTGGGAAAAAGATACCATGTCTCTAAAGAGGAAAAAACATGGGTTCATATTGCAGAATGATAGGATATAAAAAATTTAAAAAAATACCCCTACCCTACAACAAATTGATAAGGGGGACTAGATACGAATTGCACTATAATACCATTTACTTTTCAGTGCGCGTCAAATCTGTTTGAATGAGTTATTGTGCTGGCTCCCCCACAACATTTGCTGGGAACTTTTTTCATCGATCAAAGCTTAACATGAAAAAATTTTTACGGAATCGGTGATGCAACGTGACCGTTTTTTTTTTAACAATTATTTCTTGTTGTACTTAGTTGAAAGTCGAATAGGTTCTTTGATTAAAGACTCAAAAAAACCTTTTTGGATCTTAAAGGTTTATCAAGGGCCCCCGGATTCTACGATCCTTTAAGGAAAACATATTAAGTTTTCCCCAGTCTCTCTTCATAAATGAATTTGAAAAGATGGAAAATTTTTTTGGGGGCTCTTCTTTGCACTGATTCCAATTTGGGTTGATCTTTTTCGGAACGGGCAAAAAGAATTTAACGGCATATTCCAATGCGCCTAAACCAAGGACGTTATAATTGTGTCATTACTTTCGGAGTTTTATTTCAAAGTTACGTTAATAAAGCCCCAAAATCATATTTTTCCTTTTTTCTGGGAGAGGCAATCGGACTGGTTTTCAGATCATTACTGATGATGACACCTAAATCAGTTTCCGCTTGTACTTCAGTAAACGATTTATTTTGCATTTGATAGTTCTATTGAGTTATCGTGCCTATATGCATACTTTACATTTATCGGAATTGAATTTTAATAGCCATTTATCAATCCAATCTATAGTTTGTCGAGATCACTTTGTATGATGTTCGCCCAGAGTTTTTCTTCTAGTATCTGCTTTACGCCAATTGGTGTCATCTCAAATTTCGATATTTTAGATACAGGTCCGCAGATCCTAGATCGTGATATATATCAGAAAAAAAGATAGACCCAAGACGAGCCCTGAGGCAACCCCACTGGTAACATCAACCAATTCAGATGCCTTCGCCATTTATTACTACCCGTTGTTTACCGATTTGAAAGCCAATCGGCCAATCCCATGAACATAATTGCTCTCCTAAGCCATATGCCCTTATCTTAGTCCCATGCAGCCAAGACCCGACTTTTGGATATCGGTACCACCCGGGGGTGACTAATTCCTCTTAGGTGTTTTAGCTTGCCAAAATCGTCTCTCTAGTTTATGTTTTGATATGATAGCCCTTTGCACACTGCGTTGCTTAATGTCGTTATCACTTCTTGAATAGACAACCCTACCAAAAATCAGAAAAATTTTAAAATGTCAAATTTGGGGACAGAATGGCCTAAATGCACTAAAATGAATATAGTTAATGTCACATTTAATCCAAGTCCTGTAAATTAACACTAAGCATGCCATGGGCTTGACTACTTACATTATAGGCCAATTAATCCTCCTCAATATCATCCTACGTCAGACTCGGAATCTGACTATTGTGTACCGGCCTCTCTTCTTCAATAGCCTTGTTCTGCATGTCTGTAACCTGCACATGTCCGATAACACTCAGGCCATTGCTCGAGAAAGTGCCACTTAGGGAGTTAGGAGAGTTGCATGACCGCACACCCTTGCAGGACATAGCGCATAACAGCATCTGGCTGCTAGGTGAGCTCGCATCCAGTTGACAGCAGAGCTTGCCGTCCTATCCTGTCATCCAGCCGCAGTTGTTGGGTCGCAACAAATGGCTGGCTCTCCTGCTCAGACTTCTCCTCCAGAATCGGCAGCCTGGTAGTTTGCACGTAGTGCATGCATGAAGAGGCAGTCCTCACAAGGACAGGAGTGACTTGACTCCAACCTCTCACGTCTCGCACAGAACAGCTCATACCGGAAGCTTGTCACCTCAGTTGTGTGCGGTAGATGGCAGGACATGTGGCAGGTGATTTCCTGTAGCTTTACAAAGAGTTCAGGAGACACTTCCCTGAGCGCCCAATTTCTGGGAAAGCATCCTGGTATGTCTTGTCCATCTTCACCTGCTTTGAGTGTCGTCATCCTTCCCCCGGCCAGCGAATGCACTGACGGTATCCCAGCCTGTAAAGGCATGCCATTACCAATCAATGAAATCACACACGCTGCCTCCCAGTGTACGGTCAGTGTGCGTGATATCCAGGAATCTTGTCCGGTTCTCCGTCCCGCACTTCCTGGAACAAGGTGGGATGGGATCTTCGTGGGCACATGCCCCCAGACACAGACCAATCGACGTCTGTATCCTCTGCAGTGATGATGACAGACTCCTGTACCCAGTTTGCTTGCATCGAATGCATGGCAGAAGGAGGCGTGTGTCTGCTTACTTCCTGACTTGAATTAAGCTGAGGAGCCTCCTTCCCACTGCTCTTTGCGTGATCTTGAAGCAGAGATCGCTCACATCGTGACATACAGCTCCTGCCTCGAGCTTCTCCTGTGCTGTGGTTTTTCCATTCTTTACAGGAACTGATGAGACTTGCCTTGTTGGAGGAAATACCGAGTAACTTACTCCACTGCTGGATGTTGTGCCAGGTTGAATGTTCTTGAAATGGAATCCCTGGCCTGCAACTCTGTCTGGCTCGTTATGAATCTTTGATGGATGCTTCCTTGTAGACGTCAAACACAAAATCAAGCGCTGCTACTAGCACCCTCCTAGGACAACGTCGACTCAGTTGCTGTGCCCCCGGCAAAAGCTGTGAAAAAGTTGTATGTCGTTTCCCTTCAGTTTCTGGACCAGGCTCATCCCATCAATTATTGGTAGCAGAGGCTCCGGGGACACCTCTGCAGGGAGAAAACACATTCTCTCCAACTCCCTTGACTGGGCCAGGCCTTGTTGTCTTGAGGAGCGACCCATCACGCTGGCAAGTGCCCCATGGCAAAGGCCCCAGGGGATGAGCAAGACATCCACTCATTTGAGCCTTTCTGTTCCTCTAGCAACAAGGATCATATTCTGGCCAAAATAGGTTCCTGTCAGCCTTCAAAGATAGCCTCCTTGGCATGGCCTTGTGAGCGTGGCTATCATTCTGATGTTAGTGACACGTTCTCAGTCTTCGTCTTCGTCATCGGTTAATGAAACTGTTATAGTTGGCCGTAACGCGTCTCCAGGCGCTCCTTTCCTTGAAGCTGATATGCATCCTCTCCTATTCTGTAGCCCCTAGACAGTCTTTGGCAAACTTCTGGTAGGTGCTGTAGTCGCAGTTGACAACTGACAAGAATCTCCTAGCTCTGGTCGAAGGGGCTTCAACCAGCCTGGTCCTCAATCAGTTGGAACTAAAGATTGGACATACACGGCCTCAATCTCTTCTAAACCTGGGCATCTGTAGGTCTGGTGGCTTGAAAGTCAGTTATTATACTTTTGGCCTAACCATGGCCCTGAGCTGCCTCAAGTATCTGCTGCGATACTCACGATGTCAAGGTCAGTACCTGGCGACAGCTCACCTTTCAGGTGAAGCCTTTTGTGCCCCTGGGGTATGGGTGTCTTTGTTGATCGTCTCTTCGATGGTCATTGGTCCACAGGAATCCGTCCAAAGGGATTCTTGCTAACGATCTGAGACCCCCCCCCTGTGTAAAAGCCATCTTGCATCGAAGGTTCAGGGACCTCCTGGGTGTTTCAATGGGCAGTCGAACACATGGCATAGTAGTAGGTCCGGAATCGGGCAAGTTCACCTTGTCATTAGGCAAAACACCACGGTATCATCTGTCCGATTGACTCCTAGGTGAAGCATCCAGTTGCCTTCTCTGGAAGGCGCGAACCAGGTCCAGCATGATATCCAACCATTCCAGGTATGACCATCCAGACATGCTGAGAGGTTGTGTTCATCTTTAGGGTCTCAAGATAAACTTGAGAGCTTCAGCGATATGTGTGCATGATGCACTCTCCATCAGCTCTTGAAAGGTTCCCTGAGACACATTGCTCGTGGAAGATGTTGATGTTCTTCAGTGTTCCATACAGATGGTGTATGTCCTTGAATGGTTTTCTTCTAGCCATGGACTTATCCTCTCAGCCTTTCCATGCAAGCCTCATCAGTGTGTTATACACGAGCTTGTTGCCCGTATCACTGCTCAGTTGTACCTCCGGCCGTCCATCACCCCTGACATGAGCCTTCTGCGATGACTTGACCTGATTCCACACACAGATCTCTAAGACCTGCATCCTGAACCCCTCTTCGCTATGGTGGAGAGCGAGATTGCAGATTGTTGTGGAAGACGCCCATCCTGATGATAATGTTCTTGAACTTCTCTTGTTTCAGAGAAACCTCGGCAGCGTGTGGCATCAGAGTGCCCTCTGATCAAAAAACACGCACAAAATATTGTTAAGCTGTAAGGACTGCATGATGGCATGCGTTTGCTCCAAGATTCATTAACGGTGGACATTTCTGTTGGCGGGAGCATTGATAGTGGGCAGGTAGCTTACAGTGTCCTGGACCCTGCAAGGTCTCTGCGGATTTGATGTTGAAACCCAGGTCCAATGCTGATGGACTGGTTCTCATGGTCTGACATTTCGAGTAAGAGCCAGATATGGTTCTTGGTCTTCGAATCTGGACCTCTTTGGTAGTTGTCGACATTACGCAGCTCTCAATCCTGGGTGGCCCTCTGCCCGCCGACCCAACATTGTATATTGGCAGAATTGATGCGGTCAGAGTGATGCTCTTATCTTGGACTTGGGTAACTCTGGCAGCGACTTTCTCTGCACCACAGAGCTGCAATCTGGAACTGAGACACAATGCCATTGACTCTGTGAGAAGTACCTGCTCCACTAGGTCTCTTCAAGTCGGTCGATGTTATCCCAGGCCAGGGTTGGAACACACCAGGGTAGATGTTTGCTGGCAGTGGAATGTCATCCTTGACATTCAGCTTCTGGACTACAAAGGCTGTACGATCTCCTCAAACACTGCGTAGGACACACAGTGGCCAAGGACGATTCAGAGTTCAGATCAGTTCTGTGTTTCCTGTCAAACACCTTTACAGAATTGGAAGCAGTGAGTGCTTGTGGGTGGCTTTGTCTTGCCCCATGGTAACAGCAAAGACCAAGTCCCCGCCGAGGATGTGGCAAGACGTTGAGCTCTTAGAGGGAGTTGACACTAGAACACTCTCCCTGTCAGCAGGGTGTGCAGGAATTTAGTGGACTGCTGCAGGGAATAAACATTACTGATCTGTATCGGGAGGCCAGGGCTGACTCACATCTTGCGCTTATTGATCTCATTCCTCAGCTGCATTTCTGACTTTGGTTAGATATCTTCAGAGTTAGCTGCTCTTGCTTATTGAAGATCTTTTGTCATTTGTGTGCTTGTCGGGCAAGGTTGTCGTCCAATTGAGAGGCCTGCGTGGATAGATTAGAAGTTTCCTTTGATCATCTGGACCAAAAGCGTAGTGATTCACCAAACTCGTTTCAATCTTTCGGCGAACATTGTTCTTTATCGCTGCGTTTCAGTGGGATATACCCACGGGACATCATGGATCTCCTCAAGCTAGATGTGAGGTTTATCATAGGCTAGTACCTCTGGGTTGGGGAATAATTCAGTCCTTATATAAAAGAAGAGTTCATCGAGGGCTTCTAGCTCAGCCTCTTCGTAGCGTGCTCCCTCGCCTTTCTTCCTGATTTCACCTGCACCAGACCTGGCGGCCGCTGGGGAATCATTCTTTTGTGAAGAGTTTGTAGCACGACCTTGTGGGGTGTGGACCCTCTGCAGCAACACGTCTCTGTAAGTAAACCAAGGGATCTCTGTTGAGGTTTCCCTGTGCTGCTCTGCGGTACTTATCATCTGATCGTAGCTCAACAAACTGGAGAGTGGCCTCCCTTGTTTCATTTGCTGCTTTCATGTACTTGCTGACTTCTCGCAAGAAGAGACATCCTTTGGCCATAAACACCCCCTGCTAGTACTAGGGGCATCCCTTGATGTGACTCCTCCTGGGGGTCGACGACTTGCTGATTCTATTCTTGACCCCCTTGGCAAGGATAGAATCCAGTTGAACTTCTCATTTGTTAAAGAGGACTTAACGACATTTACGGTGCATAATGTATGTGTGGTATTACTCCTTCTCAAGGCATTGGCTGCTTCAGGACTGCGATCATGCTGCTGATCTATGCAGCCCTGAGCAATGTGTTCCAGGAGGTCCAAATCCTGGTGTGACACCAGAGCATCGCTGTCATCATCAGAGCAGTGGATGATACAGTCGATCCGTGCTCTCTTCCTCGATGCTGGCGGTTGCATATGCCGTCAGAAAGTCAGCACACACACCTGCAAAAAAATATCACCACATTAAAACATTACCATGAAACAAACAAACAAACACATTTACATGGGAAAACATTCTAATATGTTTGTCCTTCCAATAATAAATTATCCCCAAAATATCACAAAAAAATCACTCAAATATGAAATAAACCCCTAAATATGGGGAAACTTGAAATATACAATAGGAATAACTTGTAGAGAATCAAATTAGCTACAAGAGTGTTAGGACTTATTTTTCAATCTCCCAATTTAGGGATTATTCCAGATTTATGGGAAAAATACCCAAATTTTTTTTTTTTTAGGGTAAATCACAAAATATGAGGAAATTTGAAAAATACTAAGAACAACTCTGGTTAGAGAACATAAATTCTACATAGGTGCTCCAAAGTTTCGCAACGAATCGTGTGATTGATTGTTAAAGAAAATGAGGAAAACCCCGAGCGTCACGCTGAAAATCTTTTTTTATGGGTAGCACCCCCATGCATAAAAAAATCAAGACTAGCACAGTGCGGAAGCGCTATCATACGTAATGTATTTACAGTCACTCCATATAAACATTTTAGTACATTCGTGTGTTAGTCACCCAGGTCTGGTACCGATATCTGGCCGGCTCATGGACTATCTTTGGGTCAACACGTCGCTTATGGGAAACGTATCGAGGCTTTCTGACAATCAAGGTATATTACATCGAGGAAATTTTAGCGTCCAGTCTTGAATAAATGAATATTAAAAAAATCCAGTAGAGTTTGTTTAACGCAGGGATCATCTTATTGCGAAATCCATGCAGGGATGATCTTGTATGAGTTATTTTCATCGAGAAAAAGACACTATTTTATCCCGCAATATTTCTCAAATTTTTTTTAACAATCACGGACGCTAGACTTAATTGGGCGATAATACCTTGCGAGGCACTACTCCCTTCTTGAATATCGGGGTAACATTAGCTAATTCCACATACTAGGAACAATTTTTTCCACTTAGAGCATGTATTGAAAATAGTCTTTAATGGGAGCGAAAGTTGACTGTGACATTCGCGAATATAGTCGCGGCGAGATTTCTCTACCCCCACGATTTTGCTGGCGTCAAGTTTCAGCAAATACTTTGAATTTCGGTCTACTGTTATCTCTCACTATTCCGTCTATCCCTTTCGAGTCCCGATTACATGTTTTCTGTTCTGGTAATGGAGTTTCGTCTTCTTTAATAATACCGCATTAAAGTATTCATTGAGTACGAACCGCAACTCTTATTATCCTTTACCAAGATATTATTCTATCTTTCAGTGGCCCAATACTTATTTTGACGTTTTTTTTCTTACATTTGAACGTATTGAAAGACCCTTTTCGGGTGATTGGATTCCTTTGGCAGTTTTTCTTCATATACTCACGGTATTTTTAGACTTTATTAGTCCTTTGCAGGACGTTGACATTCTTTGTATTTTCTCTAGAATCGCAGTCTGCATTGACTCGTTTGTAAACTTATACGCTAGGCGCTTTCGTGCCAGATGATTTGTGGATCTCATTATTCATCCAACTGGGTCTGGTTATGTTATTCAAACGTTTTCTTACCATGGGGAACATGTTTTTCTACCACGATTGTGAGTTTATTTTGAATTACATTACACCGGTTTTGGCGTTATTACCATTTATAGGTAAATCCATTCAACTTCGCTTTAGTCTAGTACCCTGTGATCTTCGTGAAATCTGCTTTAAGGAGGAGGAGGAGGAGGAAGAGGAGGAGGAGGAGGAGGAGGAGGAGGAGGAGGAGGAGGAGGAGGAGGAGGAAGAGGAAGAGGAAGAGGAAGAGGAAGAGGAAGAGGAAGAGGAAGAGGAAGAGGAAGAGGAAGAGGAAGAGGAGGAGGAGGAGGAGGAGGAGGAGGAGGAGGAGGATTGAATATCTAAGGAGTAATTATAATAGCAAACTAACCTATGAATGAATTATTAGACTTATTAAAGCGTGGGTTTTTCGGTGTGTGTGTGTGTGTGTGTGTGTGTGTGTGTGTGTGTGCGTGTGTGTGTGTGTGTGTGTGTGTGTGACTGTATGTGTGTGTGTGTGTGTGTTTTTTGTGCGTGTGTGTGTTTATAACCTCATAAGAGATAACATTTTTCTCCCTTCTCATAACGTGTTTCTTTATGACTACATCATAATTATTCCAATCTTATAATTATCGCACACTGTCAGGTCCTATTAGCCTCACTATACGCCGGGCAGCCGCGCATACACATCAATCCGTCATCCTTTTATTTTACCTTTAATTTTTTCGTTAACAAAATAATCCTTTGTTGTCCAACTAAAAAAAGAGAAAAATAATATTACTTCGACTTGCAGTTTTTCTCTTTTTTCTTTGTTTGTGAAATGTTTATTTGTTATTAACCCTTGACTCCCAGATCTTTCCTTTGCTATAACAAATTGTCTGTTGTGTAAGCCTAAAATGAAGAGATGTAACCATTTATAGCAAATTAGCTAGTGGACAAGGACTACTAAACATGGTTCATAGCTATAAAATTATTGCATTTATTCACTAAAAATCGTCTAATTGGTACTCAATTACAATGAAAATACATTCTGGTGCGCTCAAGGGCTTAAGGGCTGGTGAAGGTTACCCCGTGTTTAATTAAGATCGTCTAGGCGAGGATGTTTTTTCGCAAGTGTCCCGTTAATTAGTGCTTCCGTCTAGTAATGCTTTGAATTTCCTTCTACAAATTCCCTCAGGGTATTTTTTAATTCAACACGAATGTCAATTATTTCTTATAGTGATTGTCCTATACAACGAAGCATAATTTCTTGCGTCTCTACGTCGGATTAAGTTTCTTCGGACATAATTATTATATTTTATGATAGCGATTTAGGATTTTAATACCATCAATGAACTATGAATCAATGAACGACCCTTTTGAGTATCCCTGAGCACCACCGCAGTCGTTTTAACATTTCTTTGTAAATATGTAATAACATGTTAACATGTTTTTACATGCCTTTTGTAAATATTATACTAGCACCCCCCCCCCCCCCACCACCGAACCAAATTTATTGCTTGTAGCCTGTGTTACGGTCCCCCAGCCCACTTCACCACACTGCAGCTCCTTGCTGTGCAAAAACATGCACATAAAATATTGTTGCAATACCCTATCAATGTGGCCCTTACTTATCTGTCTAGAGAAGTTCTCCCGGCCTGGTCCGGCTGTTGGTAACTAGATTTGCACTTTTCCCCACACCTCACTCATCCTAACCACAACCTTCACTCTCACACCACACGTTCCTCACTCTCACAACCACACCCACTTCTCCCCACCAATTCCCACCACACCATCTCTCTCCACAACCACACCTCCTCTCACAACCACCATGCCAAGGCAAATATTGACTCCCCTTCTCTATTTAACCAATTGATATATTTAACAACAATCATATATATAATAAACACAGAAATCAAGATCTATCATAGTCGCCCTTTTTGATGTCTCAAACATCAATCCACCAATCCCCACTCACCAGGCTACTCCGCCACATTTAAGCCACCACACCATCACACACCATCAGCGTACACGCCAGTCCAACACGTACACAAACCACACCACCCAAAACACCACAAGCCCAGGCTACCTCCTTCCACACATAAACCAGCTGCTGCTCCCACCAACACAGGCTACAGCGCCTCCACACACAACCAGCTGTGCTCACAGGAACCACACAAGGCTAGTACACGCCTCCACACACCAGCTGCTGCTCACTACCACACCAGCTACACCCCCTCCCACACAACCAGCTGTTGCTCAACTCGCACCCATCACCCCACGTGCGCCCTCACCACTCCCCATTACCACAAGGCTACAAACGCCTCCACACCAACTCCACCTGCTGCTCACACCACCGTACATCATACCACACATTCTAACAACGCTCTCCACACAACCAGGCTCGCTTTCGCTCACCAAAAGACCACACAGGCTACACGCTCCAGACACAACCCAGCTGCTGCTCACAAAAACCACACACCCTCAGTCTCACACGCCTCCACACACCAGAGCGCTGCCCTCACACCGACCCCAGGTCACCACACAGGCTACACGGCCTCCACACAACCAGCTGCTGCTCACACTAACAGACAGGCCTAACACGCCTTCCCACACAACCGCTGCTGCTTCACACCACCCAGGCTAACAACCGCCTCCACACCCACACCAGCTGTTGCTCACTCCCCCACCACCTAACGCCATATACCTCCGACACACACCCATACCTACCCCCACCATCATCTGAGCTGCTGCTCACGGCCATACACCTCCGACACACACACATCCCTTACACATCAGTCAATCATACACCAAGTCAAACTCACAACAAACATCCACGCACACACCGCAACACACAATTTACTTCCGCTTGTACCACAACATCTCTAGTCCACACGAAGTTTGAGACAAAATGGCACTACTCCACGCGCTTACCACACATTAGTCCATTCTTCCGTCGCTGTTTCCAACAGACAATCGCGAAAAACGGAGAAACCCCATCGCTACTCGACTTTCTATCCAGCTCATCAACAATCACTCGCATTAATATTACGGACTCGAAGAGACTACAAATCATATCACTACCGATTTGTTCTCCATAGAAAACGTGTTTTTAGGGTGACTAAGGGTACCCGCCCCCTCCCCTTCCAGTACAGATGTGAGTTCTCTCGTTAAGAGGGCTCACAGCTTACAGTTAACTCTTGGAAAAGAGCGTCTGCTATCAACATTTCCTTTTCCCTTTCACATGGGTAACACCCAAATCATACTCGACCTGCAACAGTAGACAACCAACCTCATCAACCTTTGATTTGAATTTTTCATTACTATTTACAAAAACTAGGGGGGGGGTTGTGGATCTGTACACACAGTGCAACTGGCCATCGTGCAACGCCCCTTGTACCTATATATCCAAAATGATTTTAATTTCAAAATCAAACGCCAAAGACCCTCTTTCTCCCTGTGCTATAAACTCCTCTGGTATAAACAATAACTTTTTTAGGAGAAATATCCAATGGGATGATCTAATCCTCTCCTTACAACAGTCCTCTCCATCTCTGCATGCCAAACACTCCATCACACATTCCCTCACCACAACCCTTTTGTGAGCATTCCACATGAACGCTATAAGATGTGATGATATGTCCATATCCTGAGTATCAATATCGAGCATTAACTAAAAATATCCTTTAATTTTCTTGAAAACACATCAGTCACAGTAGTCTACTCGCTCCCCTCCTACTACACATTTGCATTCTTATTTATCACTCTAACAACTTATGTGGTAATGGCATATGCAGAAACATACTGCTTAATGATCACAACTTTTATTCTACAAACTAAATCTTCTATAAATATACCCACTCATAGGAGCCCAGCCCAATAATATCTCACAACAGCTCCTTCCGGTTTGTTTGGAGAAAGGCAAATCCATAATGCCTTTCACTTGGCATTAAGGTGGTCTCACCTCCTCCTTGGCCAAAACCTTAAATCCTAAATAATCCACTGAACCGCCTGTTCACAAAATCAAACTTTTATGCAGAAATCAGGATCATCTGTTAGATTTCCCATCATCCACTCTCCTCCAAAGTGACTATGTCAACCATAACAATCTTTTAGGATCAGCGCCTCGCCACAATCTCAATAAACAGTACAATACATACTCTATATATCGTACAGTACTTTTGTATTTCTGATTAAAAAACATTTTATATCACTCCTCTATCAATAACGTTCATTCACAACCAATCTGTAAAACAACTGTAAAACACTGGCACTATTCTTCCTACCACGTCCACTTATCCTAATTTCACAAAAATGATTTTTTTTTTTTGTTTCTCAGAGAAATAGTCTTCTATGTCGACACATGTTGTCTTGCGTGAAAACCTTTCTAAAGTAATGGGGGGGGGGGGGGGACAGCCCTGTGAACTGCGTGTGGATAAGAGCGTACTTTGAATGAAGGTGTTTATTACTTTCTGCGTCAGCCCTCTGTATATAGGAGACCTATGACCAAACAATTTTGAAGTGAGCGTGTTTATCTTACCTGCTGATCTGTATGTGTATTACTTTAGGAGGGAGAAAACGAATCCAACTCCAGCTGCACTAAAAATTGGTCAATCCAACATCGGCGGCACATAAGTAATTTTGATAATCTTTGAATAGCTTCTCAATTCTGATGTGGGCATTGTGGTCTGGGAAGTCAAGTAAGGCCATCACCTATTGGATTTGTTGATACACTAAATACAGTTTGCCATCTCTTAAAAGCAGGAAGGAGACCCAGAACCACCTACAATATCAATGCATATTCTACTAAGCTGGCTCACCCAACCACAGGAATAGGAACACAGTGGTGCTTCACTAATCGTTTTGGGTTTGGTTTTCCCTACCAATTGGCATACATGCAATTTTTTTTTACAATATTCAGTTACACTCTTCTTTAAGCTCCTGGCCCAATAAGAAACAATGTAGACTGCTTAATTAAATTTTTGTGTAAATGTTTTTTTACCAATACTAAATGGACCAGGACCGAAGTTATATTCATATACATCGAGGATCGCTGACTCATTCTAATAACTTTTTCTCTATACTTATTACTTTCCCTAGTGGACCTAGAGCATGTCAAACACAAATGTGACGTCAATTCACGCATCCTCAAATAGAATCATAAAAAATAAAAGAATCAAACATGATTGGGCTAATGGCGTGAGCAGTCACTGTCCTCTTGGGTAGATCACACTATAACTCTAAATCTGATCCACTCATCTAAACACTTCACATTCTCGCACAATAATATCCCACATCCTCATCTGAAGCTTCCTCTTCTCACACTTTCGCGCCTTGTTTTCTACATCTCACATACCACAGATTTATTTAGACCTCTTCTTCCCTTTTCCCATTGTGCCACTGTCAAATCCTCCTTCCTTCAAGCAATAGTAATCCTGACATATTTTATCCCTGGCGGCCTCACATTTATGAAGTAATCAGCATTCTCCTTTTCACCTTTTCAACCTCTCAGTCTGGTGTGTAACCTTCCCCCACCTCTAATCACAAGCAATGAGGTCAATCCAAGTCTCACTACTTCCTCTATTTTGCTTGGGGCCTTAGCTCTTGTCACGACAACAGGTGACTATTGGAGTATCTGTTATTGCGGAACTCTCCTCCTTACCTACCTTTCCTTCAACTCCTTACATATTTTCAGGCTCGAAAATGTCATCATCCTGACAATTAATAAGATTCTCATAAGCTCAGGGTGGGACTACCTGTTCACCGCCAAATCATTCCCGCAGGGATCAATGTCTACACGTCTACAACTACTAACACCTGTTACTGGAAGTTTCATTACTCACTCACCCTTTCCTTTTTCCTGTGGACGAATCCACTCTTAAGCCACACATGATGAATGAAAGGAAAATGACTATTCCAGCAGATCCTATACCTTTAAACCTTCACTTCTACCCTCCTATGATAAAAGTATTTTCTCATCTGGGTCCATTATTCACAGATTCTTATATGTAACTGAGAGCTGTTAAAGTGTCGTGTGTTCACCTGTAATTTCCTCTCAAAATTTTACCACAGTGTTCCCTCTCTTGCACTCCCTCATGCTCTCATTATTTTTCCTTTTGTGGATTAATACAGGTTCATAAATCAAGTCTGTCATAGTGGTTAAAACGTTCGGTTCGGGGGGTGTTGTAGCAGTTGGTGGTGCACGGATTTGCTTCTTGCATACACGCCTCTTTCCTGAATTCTTCTGTTATCCAGTCCTAACAGCCAGTCCGTTGAATATCAATGATAACCTATCACTTGATCACGTTAGCACATAATGTCACACTATGTAATAATACCCATCATTCTTTTAGACACTCCATTTGGACATGCAAGCTGCTTTGTTGGTTGAGCCTCGACAATTATAACTTCAGGAAATGTATACAGACGGCTCCACAAAAGCTTCACTCTACTGCAATGTTTATCCACTCCACCTAATATCAAGGACTGACATCCGGCCTTGGAGCATTACTGCATTATTTTTATTGGGGAGGTGGTGAATATACTGCCTCTGATTCTGAAAATTACCACGAAGAAATTTTCCAAACAACATTATATTTTTCTACTCCGTTTACCTTTTGTTATTTTTTCCTCAGTACCTAAGCATTGTTGTTCATTTGCGATTACCTTGTAAAAATGAAACAAATTTTTGTTGTCCCCGTACTACTCTCTCCATACCAGCCGAGTTACCAGACCAGCTCTGGTGGCGTAAGTCTAACCCTTGGACATTTGAATTACCAAAGACAAGCCCGTAGGCCACCAGCCTCTCCCAAGTTGTGGCACCACAGTCACCATTTACAGTGCTCAAATCCTCTCATCTCACATCCTCTCATACTCAGCTATCCATAATCAATTCATAATCAACGTGGCGTACCGTGTGGGTCTGCTAGAGGTCGTGTGCCTAAGGGGGGGGGACGTGAGCCCCACAGTGATCCATTAACTCTGCCGTAAGAGCCAGCCCGAGGTGTTCAGGGAGACAGAGAATGCGCGGGAGTGGGTCGGCCTGCAAACCATGAGGCCAACACGGGTGAAAGCGACGACCGCGCCTGAGGCCTCCAGGGCGTGGCTGGCCAAATGTACTGCAATGGGTGGGTGGGGGCTGTGCGTCTTCTGGAATCTCTGTCTATAGATCTCAGGGCCAGCGGGGGCTCCCACACAAAGCGCCGTTGTAACCGGCTTCGCCTGGTCCGGGAGTCAAACCGGGAGATTCACACGGGTTATGACCATAGGGCCTCTACAGGCAAACCTGCTCATGAAGCCCGGCTCAGCGGCGTTTGGCCTTGTTAAAAATGTTGGCTGGTACTAACAACTATAATCGCCCAGTCGCGCCCGCCTCCTCGACTAGGGTCGCCACACCTGCTGCCCCGCCAATATTCTACTTGGCCATCACTGTTCTGGATGGGCGCATACCTCGGCCCTCTGTGTCTGATAATCTGGCTCTCGTTTAAAACCTCTACCTGTGACTCTTGTTGGTCAAGAACCTTGCGGCCGTCCCCAATTGCTGGGCCTTCGCTCGCCTGACTCGGGTTGGTGTTCACTTCTAAGCTCATACCTCCGAAATGCCTCCACCTAGACACATTTCTCGTTCTCAGTCCTGCAAGACCTGATCTTCTCTCATTTTCTCATCAACCTTCAGAACCTACTGATGATACAATGTTCTGCTCACGAACAAGTCACTCCCTCACCTCACCCACCGCTTCCTCCTCCCCCCACCCCTCCTCTCCCATCCTCCCACACCCCATCACCCGTGCAGGCCCTTCTCTTCTTTCATCGTCATCCGGGCTCCCTTCCACTTAATCCACCCAAGTCCATTAATTTCTTTCACTAATTTCTGCTGCATTTCCTCCTTGGTCCCTAGATAATCACTCTATTCAAAATTTGTTTTGCTAATTTCTTCAACTCATCCCTGTACACTCTGATATGGTGTGCAAAAAGTGCACCTCACGATGAACCATAACGTCGCTCCCATTTTTCCATCCATCATAAATACTGGAGTGCACAGAAGTTACCACAGTACTGAATTGCCTGAGATAGTAAGCCGGCAAAGTTCTACGGCCACTGTGCAATGGCGTCGCAGGCGGTTGGAAGGTAAGGGTAGGCTTATGGCATGCTATGGCTCCACGTGGTTTCACCTTGGTCCGAGGCGACTACAAGATCAAAATTCGATTCGGACTTTCGCCGTGAAACAGGCCCCGCACACATATACCTGTTACCGGATTTTACCAGGTCCCCAGCCGACATTCACAACATGAAGCTCCTTGCTGCACATAAAATATGTCACAGTAAATATTGTTGCAATACATATCCTGTGCCCTTCTTCTGCTGTTTCTTAAATGGATAAGTTTCTCCCTGTTGGGCCGGGCTCTCGCGTTGGAAAACACAAAAAACAAGAGATTGCACTCCCGGACCTCGGTGTGGGGGCGTAGTTTTCCCCCAACACTGGCTCACTCCTCATCAACCACGGCTGAGTCGGGCAAATTTTTGACTCACTTCCTCTATTTAAGCATATTTAAGATTTAACACAATCATATAAGACATAAACAAAGAAATAAATCTACTCATAGCCCTTTTTGATGTCTCAAACATCAATCCCCCAATCGCGACCATCCGATTCCTGGCCCCACAGGCTACTCGCCACAGTTAAGCCCACACCATCACACACCATCGAGGCTTACACGCCATCAAACTGTCAAAGCACGTACCACAAAACAAAACCAACACACATGAACCGAGAGCCTAACACTCCGGTCCTACGATACCCTACACACCCATCTGATCCGCACCCACCCCTCCCAACCAGCTTGTTGCCACGCCCCTGTACACATTTAGGCTATACATCGCCCTATCCACACATCCATCGAAAGGAAAATATAACCCAGCTGGCTCCGCTCACCCCCAGCCCTACGTTCCACACGCGGAGTGGACAACAAAGATGTGACATACACGCACTCCACCGTCACAACCACGCTGTTGCTCCCACAGAATGCAGCGCCATATACCTCCTCCGACAACACACAAACAACACCAATCAGACGAAGCTGCTGCTGCCACTAGCCATACCCCGTCCGACACACACACCCAACGTAACATCCTTACACCACCACACCCATCAGCCATTCCAGTCCACTGCATCCTGACCCATGCTTTCCATATCACCCATCTAACTCAAGAGCACAGACAGCGAAGTCCCAAACACCCGACCCTACAATTTAACTTCCCTTGTACCCACACTCAGCTACATACACCGTTTTGGCCTATCTCCCCACCGGGCCTCTACTCCCCCACTCTATCAGCTGATCCCACCCTCATGGCCGATAAGAGAACACCCGGTCGTCGCACTTTTCTTTATCCAGCTCTATCACCATGCTGCGCTTAATTTTACGGGACTCCCCCCCCACGACAAGTGCATATGCACCGTGCCACAGAAAATGTTTTAGCGCGGTGACTATGTGGTGGTATAAGAACACCCTGAAAAAGTAAATGGCGAATGAATTGAAGTCTATTGACTCCCCCGGTGTGATATGTGTACTGGCGCCCTGCGGAGTTTTACATAGTCATAAGCGAGAAAAAAAACCCGGTTCAATTATATATACTTATTAATCGCCCCCGAACCCTAGCGATACCGAGCCAGAATTAACTCCCTGTTAAATCCAGTATATATTATTATTTTCCTTTTGTATCAATTCAGATATTTTCGTTGGTCTTTCAAATTTATTAATTTGTGCGAAACTGCACGGAAATTGATCTCATAATTTGGGCGAAAAACATAAAAATGCCGTGGAACTCATTCGTTTGTAAATTACATTATGTGTTGGTGTTAGAGTGTGGTAGGCGATTGCTTGTGCTGCTTGTTGCTACTAAATACTCTACTACTAACTAGTACTGTCTACTATCCACTTACTACCTCACTACTATCTACTACTTCTGACCTCTACTCACTAAACAACTAAACAATCAATGACAACAACAACCTGCTAATACACAATTACTACTACTACTACTGACACTGGCCGCTGTACTGGGGTCTGACATCCACCGACTAAAACACAGAGTCGCCGCGCTACTACTCACCTACTTCTTACTTCTACTACACTACACTCACTGCCACCTTCTATCCCAACTACCTCGCTACTAACTATTACTACTACTGTCGGAACTATCTACTATAACTGTATACTGGCACTTTCTAACCATTCCCCTTGCTCAATACTATTGTTAGAGGATTCTCTCTCTCGCTCTCCCTCACTGTCAGTCGAGTCCTCTCTCTCTTTCCTTCTCTCGGCCCATCATCAAAACTCACGGCCCCCCACTCATCTCATCCTCTTCGCGCTCTTCGATCTCCTCACGCTGAACCACGTCAGTCCTCCGCTTCCTATAGGGTCGTTCGATCCCTTCAGTCAAATGCGCGACTCGTCCTGGGGTCTCTCTCTCCTCCTCGTCCAATCTCGTCCTTTCTCATCCTCCCTCCCCCTTCTCTCATCTCCTTCCCTCTTCTCCCCCTCCCTCTCTCAGCTCTCCCTCCTCATCCTCTCTTCATCTCCAAGTCTCCATCTACACCCCCTACTCATTTCTCGCTCGCGTCCTCCCCCTCGGTTCTCTCTTCGTTATCTCATTCTCAGCTCGTTTTCCATCATTGCTTGCCAAGGCATCCTCGTCCACCCTCCCTGCTCGCACAGTCCTAACCTCCATCCTTCGACTCGTGGTCGTCTCCTCCTTGCAGGACCCTGTTGGACATTTCTTTCTAGCAGTCAATGGTAACTTCCCCACGCTCTCGAGTCTCGACGAGCACAGTACGACTTCCAGTACACGTGCTACTCGTTTCCCCACATTGAGTGTCGATCATGGCTTGGAGTGCATCGCCTTTCTTTCTCTCCATCCCCTCCATCCTACCTCCCCTACGGTCTCACATCTCACCACACAATCTCCTCCACTACACACACTCCTAACGCAATCTTTTTCTCTCCCTCTCCTAACGCCTCCCTATCTCCCTCGCCGCCCCCCTCCCTCCTCCCCTCTCTCATCTCGCCTTCATCCTCCTCCAGGTCCTGTCCTCTCCCTCCGTTCGTTTCTCTCCGTTTCTCTTCTCCCTCCCAACTCTCTCTCACTCTCTAAGTTCTCTCACTCTACATAGCACTCTCCTACATCCCTCCTCTACTCCTATCGGTCGTCCTTCGTGTCGGTTCCCCCCTTCCTCATCTGCACGGTCTCTCTCTCCACCTCATTCCTCCTCTCTCTCTTCATCATCAATCTCTCTCCTTCTCTCTCCTCTACAGGTCCCCCTCACTCTACTCGTCTGTCTCAGTCTATCCTCCTATTTCTCTTCCCTCGTCCCTCATCTGGCATTCTCCCAGCAAACCCTCTCGTAAACTCCCTCTATTTGTCCCTCTCTGCTCTCACCCCCAAAGTCCTCGTTCCTCCTCTCTCTCTTTCTATCCTTTCCGTTCAATCCAGTCTTCATCTTACCTTCTCCTCCCTTTCGGTGTCCAAGTCGAACTCTTCGTCATTCTCGGGATGGTCACCGTTGCCTCCTCTCTTCGTTCTCGTCTGTGTCCTCGTCTCTCGTCGTCGGGTCCTCCCCTTCTCGTCAGCAGTCCTACTCTCACCTCTCCCTCTCTCTCCTCTCATCACACTTGTATCATCTTTTCTCTGTTGTCTTGTCATACTACTCTCCTACTTCCTCTCTCACTCGACACTTTTATGAACGCACCACCGCCACTTTCTTATCGGCAGCAGTCTCTCTATTACGTCTGGTTCTTCTCATTCGCTTTCTACCCAGTCACTCAGCGCGCCGCGCTTAACACTGATGTGCCTGTCGCGGCGAGGAGGAGGGTACGCCAGGGCGGTCAGTGGAGGTTTACATAGGCATCTACAATCAGTGGAATGTAAAACGACACACGCAGGAGACCTACGGTCCATGACGAGGGTATCTGCTGAACTAAACATTTCTACTACTATCACTACTTGTGGAGAACCCCTCCCCCCTACAGTTGGTGAAAAGTCACACTAACCCATTAAGTGCCTCTAAAACGGATATGAGAACATGGAAGTTTCTCATAGTGTCCGAATCGATAAGGATTAGTTGAAACGACGTTACTATCTGACATACACCACCTCACCCTTATCTACAACTAATCGATCCGGGGGACCTAGATATGAATTCGCCACTATCCATTACCCAAATCTTTTACACGGACTGCGCCTCAAGTCTGTTTTTTAAAAATGTAGTTATATGTTGCTGGCTCCGACAAACTTTTGCTGGTAACTTGTTTCATCGAATCAGCGACTCTACAACAACGAGACTCTCCTTTTTACGGAGCATCGGTGATGCAGACGTCCCTCTGACCCGTTTAGTGATTTTAAAACCTATTACTTCATCTTGTAGTCACTTGAGTTGAAGCTCGTGAATTCAGGTGTGCTCTCTCTGATTTATATGACCATCAATTCCTCTTAGGATCTTAAAGGTTTCTTCTAATCAAGTCCCCACGGATTCTACTATCCTTTAAAGACAACATATTAAGTTTTCCGCCGTCTCTTTTGTCAAAGATGACTTTCGCAGAGATGGAATTTGTTTCTGGCTTCCTCTTCTTAAGCCAACCGACTTCCATATTTGCGCTTGATTACTTCATTTGACGTGAAACAGGCGGCACAACCCAATTGAACGGCATATTCCAAGTGTGGCCTAACCAAGGACGGGTGTATTAATTGTGTCCATTACTCACCCTGTGTTCGGAAATTTTACCTGCCTCACAGTTAATTTTGTGTAGTACCCCAACATCATATTCTGCCTTGTTTACGTTGCGGCTAGCAATGCGACTGGTTTTAAGATCATTACTGAATGATATACACAACTTAAATCCTTTTCTTGCTGTACTTCAGTTTCAACGATTTGAATTTTGCATTTTATATAGGTATATTGGAGGTTATCGTTTGCCTAATGCATTACTTTTACAATTGTATCGGAATAGAAACTTTAATAGCCAGTTATTGCATCAATGAAATTCTGATAGTTTGTCGAGATCCCTTTGTATGAGTTCGGCAGTTTTTTTTCTCTAGTTATATGCTTTAACCGCCTAATTTGGTGTCATCTGCAAATTTCAATATTTTAGACGTCAAGTCCCGCAGATCCAGATCGTTGTGATTAATATCAGAAAACAAAGAGTAGGATCTCCAAGACTACAGCCCTGAGGCACCCCACCTAAAGTAAACTCTAACCAACTCAGATGCCTCGGCGCGTTTTTTACTAACGCTTTGTTGGAATGGATGGAGGTATACAAGAGGGGGGAGCAGCTTGTAGGGCGTAGGGTACCGCATAGAAAGGGTGAGATGGTTGCGCCACCCGGGGAAAGTGAAGGTATGAGTCTATATAGTAAAGAGTCTTCACCTACCTCGTATTGACAGGAAATGATTGTCACCTATTTTTAGGTCTGTTACACTCTGTCCCCGTTCTTACCCACGCCCTTCCCTTCCTCCTCCTCCACCTCCTCCCCTGATTCCTCTTCTCGCTCCTCCTCCTCCTCCTCCTCTTCCTCTCCCTTCCCTTCCCTTCGCTCGCCTATCCTCATTCCTCCTCCACCCACTCATAATGTGTTAGATTCTTGTTCTCTGAGGTGAAAGTTATTGTGATAAAGCTGAGAGGTCGATATATGGAGTTGAGAGAGAGAGATGAGGAGAGAGAGAGAGGGAGGATGGCATGCCAGATTGCCCCTAGAAGAGAGCCAGACTGAGTTTTATGTCGTAGGAAGAAGAAGCAGAAGAAGGTAGAGAGAGAGCATGAGTTCGGGACTGCAGTTGGTCATTGGTGTCGCGTCAGTTTGAAGAAGATAGAGATATGTCTCCTGACTAGTAATTTCTCTCTCTCTCTCATCTCCTCTTTTCTCCTTGCTCCTCTCCTCTCCTCTCCTCGCCTCTCGCTATAACCTTCTCCACTTTACACTAACTTTACTTACCTAACCACCATATACACGGAAACAATACTCGACCTCCAAACCCCGACCCCTACCCCCTACGTGTGAACCTATCAAACACGCCACTATTCTCTCGAGCGAGGAGGAGGAGGAGGCGTGAAGGAGGAGGAGAGGAGGGAGGGGAGCGAGGAGAGAGAGGGAGGAGGAGGACGAGGTAGCCATGGAAGAGGATTCAAAGTCAAGATGAGAAGGAATAGATATGATAATTACACGCAAACTTTCCAGTGAGAGAGAGAGAGAGCGAGGAGAACAGCAGAGCAGAGAGAGAGAGCGACGAGCAGAGATGTGAAGAGAGAAGAGAGGAAGGAGAGGAGAGAGACTAAAAGTATCGCGAGCAAGAGTTAATATCAGCCATACGAGAGAGACGAAGAGACGAAGGATGGGGGAGAGAGAAGAGAGTGCGATCCAAGTCGTGAGGTGAATAGAATGTTCTGTTATGCAAGATAACAGAAACTTAAATACGACAGAAAGAAGTTATTATGACAGATACAAGAGAGGACAACCAAACCTGCATCAAGATCTGAATCACGGGGTATACATGCGGAATTAGAAAGTTTCACAGACTACGAAAGAGGAAGAGGATGAGAAAGGAGCAGGAAGAGAACCATGAAAAAAGAATAGGATGAAGGCGGAAGACGAGTTGGATTGCACATGCCAATCATCCCTTTACCTCCCTCTACTCACTAAGTGTAACCCCCCCATCCCCCAACCCGAAGAAAAGGTTGAAAGTATTTGTCAGAAGTGAGTGGTCCGGACATGGTCACAGGAATAATGTGAAAAGGTTGTATGATAGAGTTATATCCGCGAGATCGCGTAAACCCCGCACCCCGAAAAACCTGGTTATATATATTCGCCTCTGTATATCACGCGCCATTGGAGGGGTGGTAGAAAATTTGTTAGTAGTAGTAGTAGTATTATTTAGTATACTGTAAGCAGTAGTTAGCAAGTAGTATAGTTAGTATGTACAGTAGTTAGTGTATAGTAGTAGCTATTACAGTAAGTAGTATTAGTATGTGTCAGCTAATTCGTTACGTAACTAGTCTAGTAAGTAGTAACCCGTATGTATAAATAAAAAAGTAGTAGTAAACGCCCCCAGAAATATCTCACATCTCGTGTCAAGTCCCATCTGGTTCTCCCGCGCCTTCATGGAATGTGTAAAGCATCTGATAAGCTCCGCGCAGTTTTCATTCTACATAGCTGCGTATTGATATTGGGTTGAATGTCATTGGTCTCGTATTGTGGTTGTTTAAAAAACGATGGAATAATTGTCTTTTTTGTTATAAATATTTGTTTATGGATGATGGTCATATTGTGGTGTTGTGAATAAGAAATGTATGTTGTGTGTGTGTGTGTGTGTGTGTGTGTGGTGGTTGTGGTGTGCGTGTGCGTGTGCTGGGTGCGTGGTGCGTGTGCGTGTTTGCGTTGTTGCGTGTCTGTGTCCTGTTGTCCGTGTCTGGTGTCTGTGTCTGTGTCCTGTGTCTGTGTCTGTGTCTGTGTCTGTTTCTGTGTCTGTG
>JACEEZ010009467.1:0-12268 GCA_016584305.1 Chionoecetes opilio | reverse complement strand
AAATTACAGAAGTGTCTCTTATACGAGCTACCACTCAGTTTCAAAGATGCAAGGTACGTGAAGGAGAAATTTTCCTTATTGATTCGTTTTTTTATTCGGTTAGTGTAGGTTAGACACTGGATATTTCACTGTTCATATTTACTCAAAACTAGGCACTCGTGGAGAATGTGGCTGAAACAGTTGTTGAAGCCAATGGACCCTACCCATAACTACGTCACGGTTTGTTTACATCGGTACATTGTGGGGATAAGGCGGGGTCGCCGCGGATGGACCTACGAAGGGAAAACTACGGCGATGGAAGAATTTCGAGTTAATTTGCGCGAATTGATATTCCAGGTGCATATTACAGTGCTCTGTTTTTCGCTGACAACACTATAGAGAAGACCTGAGGTAATGGCTGATGTGCAGAGGCTTTTAACCCAAGAAAACAGAGTCATAACAGAGCCTCGTAAAAAGGGGTAAGAAACTGGTGGGTTTACGTAATGTGTCCCTATCACTTGCTTACTTCTTAATGAGACTCTGCTGTGACTGTTTTCCTGGTTTAGAAGCCTTTGCACATCAACCATCACCTCAGGTCTTCTATATGTTGTCAGCGAGCACGGAAATATAGCACCTGGAATATCAATTTCGCCCAAAACAACTCGAAATTTTTTCATCGTCGTAGTCTTCTCTTTGTAGGTTGTACATATTCATGGTTATGATAGTATTAAAATACCTTATTAATTGAGTTCCTTTTGTTTTTTTTCCTCATAATAAGTAGTGGTACATCTGGTTTAAGTGTTACTTGACGAGCCAATGAAAAACTCTTGAGTCTATACCAACATCACCAACCTTTGCTTTGATTTATCTTATTACTCCATCCATAAACAAGTTGCACAACCACCGTGACTTTACCCATCTATTGGTACCAGGTACTGTCGTCTACCGATATTTTTTTTACTATACTATACTATAAAGGATTATTTGTTTTATATTGTAGTCCTTATTTTAAAAAATGAATTTATTGTACAATATCTAGTCCTTGTTTAAGGGTGTTTAATTTTTTTTACTATAATTTCGTTTACTATGAATAAGTATTTTTCGTTTGCATCCTTTAATATATATTTGAATTTTCATTCCATGTTGTGATATGTAACTGTGATTCTGTGCTGTGAATCTACTTTAATAATATTGTATGTATGAATTTTGTATGTATGTATTTATTTGATGTGTAGTAAGGAGTAATGCCATATTTTTCATAAAAGAATTTGCATACAATGTCATGTCCATTGTAATCGTCAAAAAACTACTCTATATTATACACTATACACAGTAGTCTTTTGTTTAAACGTTAACAATATTTCATATGAAGGATTAATCAAAATAATCTTTTTTGTACTCATTATGAACATAATAAATGTCAAATTAGTAATCACACTTTGGCTTTATGTTCCTTTATAAGTTTATAGTATAAAAGAAATGTTTCATGCATAGTATATTAATATATTATACAATTTAACAAATAATTCCAATGCAGGAGTAAGAATAACGATACTATACAACAACTACTACTCTACTACTGCTACTATTTATACTTACTACACTATATAATAATAATATAATAATAAAAATAAAATAATATAATAATAATGAAATGATAATAATTAAATAGGAAAAATAATAGTAAGATAATAAATAAGAGTAATAAAAATGAAAATAATAAAAATAATAATAAAATAATAAAAATGATAATAATAATAATAAAATATAAAATTTAAAATATGCTCCATAAAATGAGGAAACAAGCGTAGAAGGCGTATAAATGTAAAAAGCTACGCGAAAATGGAATCAAAACACCCCCGCCAGCCTCCAGGCCCCAGCGCGCAAAGGGAATCGTTTGCGGAATCGATACCGGGAATCGTTAAGCACAAATCGTCCCGGAATCTTTAAAGCAAAAATCGTGCCGGAATTCTTTTTCGCACAAAACGTTTCCGGCTCGTCCGGTACGATTCTCTCGCGCCTGGCCCTGGGGGCTGGAGGGATTTTTCGTTCCATTGCGCCGCTGCGCGTAGCTTTTTAAGATTCTACTGCCTTCTGCGCTTGTTACCAAATTTATGGAGCTATTTTTATTTTATTATTTTTATAGTAGTAGGTAGTAGTAGTATACCATATTTTTTGTTTTATTATATTTTATTATTTTTATAATTTATTATTTTATTTTTATTATTATTATATTACTTTATTAAAATTAAAATTTGGTTTATTATTATTAGAGTAGTTAGTCGTGCAAGACTTTTCGGTTTCCAGCGGCGCGAGAGAGAATTTCGATACCGGAACGTTAAGCCAACGATCCCGGAAATCTTTTAAAGCACAAATCGATCCCGGGAACGTTTCGCACAAAAACGTTCCGGCATCGTTCCTCTCGCGCACTGCGCCGGAGGCTGGCAGGGGAGCTGTTCGATTCCATGCGGTAGTTTTTACGTTTTCATATCCCTTCTCCCCTTTTTTACCTACATTTTAGGGAAATTTTATATTATTATTATTTTTATTATTATTATTATTATTATTATTTTATTATTATTACCTTTTATAATATTATTATTTTATTATTGAGTAGTAGTGTAGTAGAGTGTAGTATATATAGTTACTAGTTAGGCTATTACTCCTAGTTTTTTTCCTTTTACGTTTTTGGGAAAAAATATAAAAAATTTTTGTTTTAAAATTTTTTATATTTGTTAGAGATGAAGGCTCCCTACAATAAGAAAAAACTAATAGTGAAAATTTTTAATAAAATTTTAGCATAGTTGTGGGCTGCGGACTAATGTACCGCCCGAGGAGGACTTGCACTCGAGTCGGGGGGACTCGGCTGAGGACAGGAGTGCTCGTGGGAAAAAAAAGACCGGTGGTGGTTGAGTGAGGTCCCCCCGGGCCCCAGCCCCGCTTCATGGCAACTCTCGTGCCGCACGAGTTTTTGGCCCAATCAAAAGGCAAAAACTCTCTACGCGACTGTTCATGTTTTACTCAAAAATTCTAGGGAATATCTGGGAATCGTTTTCCCAGGAATCGTTCCGGTTTAGTGGAATCGATTCCACTGTCTGTGGTGGAACCCCTCCGAATCGATTCCCAACATTTGCGCCCCCCCCTAACACCCTGTACGGCCTCGCAAGAAAACCCGTCAACAACCTTAGGCTCGCAAAACCCCCTGTCACTACACACCGTACGGCCTGCAACCCACCTTCACTATACACCGTACGGCCTGCAAGGACTGTCCAACACACCTGTACGGCCTCGCAAAAACCCTGTCACTACAACCCGTACGGCCTCGCAAGACACCTGTCATACACACCTGAAGCCCCGCAACACATGTTGTCTGTGTATCATAAATAAATGATTGGAAGGTTTTGCGAGCACTAGGTTTTGGAAGTTTTTGTAGAGTAGTAGAGGTGTTTAAAATATTTGTAGGTGGTAATAGAGTAGTAGGTGGTAATATAGTAGTAGTTAGGTGAATAGTAGTAGTAGTGGTAAAAGGCTATCACAGCCGCAGCCAACACCCAGCCACTGCCTGGCCGGCCCCTGTATTTGTTTTGGTTATTTCAAGATGGCGGTGGTGATTTCAGTATTGGCCCCCGCAGCCCCCGTCCCGCCTTTTAAAAACATGGGTTATTTTTTTAAAAAGGGGGAAAGGGACCTGGCTAACCCCTGTTTTAAATTAAGGAGAAAGGACTGGCTTAAGCAAAACTCCTTAATTTTCCATAGGAGAGGACCCTAAACTATTCCCTATTTTTTTTTTTTCCGGGAGAATTGAAAATTAACGAAAAGGGATTTTCATGTGGGGTTTTTATAATTGTAGTCCCTTTATTTTAAGAAATGAAATTTTATTGTACAATAATGCCCCCCTTAGTTCCCCCTTTGTTTTGTAAAGGTGTTATATTTATTTTTCCCTTACATAATTGTTTCGTTTAACTATGAATAAGGTTAAATTTTTTTTCGTTGTGCATCCTTTAATATATACTTTGAATTTTTCATTCCCATGAAATGTGATATTGTTAAACTTGTGATTCCTGTGCCCTTGTGAAATCCTCACTTTAATAATATTTGTTATTGTAAGGAATTTTGTATTGTAAATGGTAATTTATTTTTGGATGTGGTAAGTAAAGGGAGGTAATGCCAATAATTTTTTTCCATAAATGGGACAAATTTTCATACAAATGTCCATGTCCCCATTGTCAAAGTCGTCCAAAAGACTACTCTATATATTAACACTATACACCAGTAAAAAAGTTCCCCCTTTGGTAATCGTTTAAACGCAATTTAACAATATTTATTTCATAGAAAGGAATTTAATCAAAAATAACCCTTTTGGTTTTGGTAACTCCATTATTGAAAAAACATAAATAGAATGTGGTCAAATAAATAGTAAATCACAACTTTGCTTTATGTTTTTTTCCTTTAAGAAGTTTTAATAGTATAAAAGAAAATGTTCCATGCCATAGTAAATATTTTTATTATATAATATAAGTTACAACTTTTTAACAAATAAATTCCAATTGCAGGAGTAATGACATAACGATTACTAAACTACCAACACTACTGTACTAACTACCTAAAAACTGCTAAACTACTAACTAACTTACCGCTACCTACTACCTACTATAATAAATAATAATAAATAAAAAATAATAATAAATAATAAAATAATAAAGGAATAATGGGGAAATAATAATTATAATAGGAGTAATAATAGTAATGAATAAATAAATAAATTAAGAGTAATAAATAATGGAAATAATAAATAATAATAATAATAGTAATAATAATAATGAAAACTAATAAATAATAATAATTTAAATAAAATAATATAATTTATGCCCATAAAAATGTAGGTAACAAGCTAAAGAAGGCAGTGATGAATTTTCGGTAAACAAGCTAACCGGCGCCAGTGGGAACAGAAACAGCCCTCCCCCTGCGCAGCCCCTCCCAGGCCGCCGCCCCAGCGGCGGCGAGAGGAATCGATGCCACCGGAATCCGTACCGGAAAAATCGTTTGTACGTGCCGAACAAAAAAAATCGATTACCGGAACATCCGTTTTAAGCACAAATCGATTCCCCGGAAATCGGGTTTTTCGGCCACGAAACGATTTCCCGGGGCCCATCTGCCTTTTCCCGGTATCCCTGAATTCCTCCCTCGCGCACTTGGCTCTGGCGGCCTGGCAGGGGAGCTGTTTCGAATTTCCCATTGGCGCCCTGTGCCACCCCGCTGCCGCGTTAGCTTTTTTTTACGATTCATACTGCCCCTTCCATGCGCTTGGTTACCTCCATTTTTATGGAGCAATATTTAATATTATATTTTTATTATGTAGTAAAGTATTTAAAAAGTAAGTAAGTAGTGAGTCAGTTAAAATAACCAGCTTTATTTGGCTAATTATATTATGTATTATTATTAATTATAATTTAAATTTTCATTATTATTTATTAATTTATTAATTATTAATTAAATTACTCCCCACTTATTATAATTATTAATAATATGTTTATTAATTATTATTTAGTTAGTAGTAAAGTCCCCCCCCGTTGGGCAAAGGAAACTGTTTTCGGTTCTTGCCATGCCCGGGCCGCCGAGAGAGGAATTATCGAATAACCGGAAATCGTTAACGCAAGGCCCACAAAATCGATAACCGGGAAAAATCGTTTGTTAAGCCCACCAAAATTCCGATGCCGGAAGTCCCCCGTTTTTTCCCCGGCACGAAACGATTCCCCGGGCAAATCCGATTCCGGTATCGATTTCCCTCTCCCGCGCAAAAAACTTGGCGCACTTGGGGAGGACTGCAAGGGAGCTGTTTCGGAGTTCCAATTGCCGCGGGTAGCCGTTTTAACGATTCAATCTGCCCCTTCTGCCCCTTGTTTACCTACATTTTTTAAATGGGAAGCATATTATTATTTTTATTAATTATTTTACAATTATTATTTATTTAAATTAATTTATTTATTATTATTATTATTTACTCCCCCTATTAAATCATTAATTTATTATTTATTTAAATTAAATTTATTAATTATTTTAGTTAGTTAAAGTAAAGTAGTAGTATAGTATACAGTTTTGTTACTGAGTTTTTTTGTAAGGCTTAGTTTTTTTTTTACTTACTAACTAACCTATCCCCCCCCACCCTTTTCCTTTTAACGTATATCTGGAAATATTAATAAAACTATTTTTGTGTGTTTTTTAAAAATATTATATACCCCTTTTTTTAATGGGAAAGAATGGAAGGCCCTACCCCTAACAATAAGAAAAACAACTAATATCGTGGGGAAAACCTTTTTGTAAATATACTTTTTTAGGTGCATAGGTTTGTGGGGTGCTTGAAAGCTTGCCGCGACAATAAATTGTAACCGTCCCCCCCCCTGATGAAGGAACTTTTGGCAAACTCGAGTCCCGGGGGTTGAACCCTCCCGGACCTTTTGAGTGAAAACACAGGACGTGGAACTCAGTGAGTGAAAATTGCCCGGTGTGGTTGGTTTTTGAGTTTGAGGTTCCCACCCCCGGGCGAAAGCCCCAGCCAGCCCCTTTCACTGGCAAACGTCCCCTCCGTGCCACCGTCCACGAAGTTTTTAATTGGGCCCCAATCCAAATTGGCAAAAACCCTCTCCTTCACGCCCTGCCAGCTTTGCCCCACTGTTTTTTTCAAGTGTGTTTTTTAAAACTTCCAAATTAACCTTAATGTGGGGAAAATATCTGTGGGAATCGTGTGTCCGAGGAATCGAAATTTTCCCGTTGAGTGGGGAATCACGGGATTTCCACTGGGGCCCCCCTTCGTGTTGGGAAAATCCGTTCGGAAATCTGATGTCCACGAAAAAATCGATTCCGCCGGCGGCCCCCCCCCTTAAATTGAACAGAACTCCCCCAGTTCCCTAACGAAATGAACTCCTGCTAAAAAAGAAGGGAACTTGTTGATCCCACCCTTTTTAATAAAAAATGAATTTTGGGTTTTCAAGATTTCAAGCCCACTAATCAATCAAACTGAAGAATAAAGATTTTAATAGTTTTCGTTTTTCCATGGCCCCTCAATCCCTCGGTATGGGGCCTTTCCCCCTAGTTCCCCCCCGCAGAGGTTGGGGTTGACGAGACTCAAACCTACCCATCTCTCCTAATGAAACAAGACAAAAGTTTTCCATAAATCAAGTAAAAGAGGCTTTGGAAAAAGTGCCAGGAAACCCAAATTGCCCAGTACTTACAGAAACATCCTGGACCAAATTTCCAGGGGTGGGGCAAAACAAAAGGCCTTGTTCCTCCACTTTGCCCCACGGTCGTGGCGGCGGTGCGTTCGTCATTGTGGAGTTGCCCCTTCTGAATTATAATAAATGAGGTTTCCTGTGGGTTTGGGTATTAGAAAACAGTCAGATGACCACAAAACCAAAACACATACAGCCGAGAAAATCATTTGCAGAGGAACTGGAAAACCACATATAATGCAACCAAAAGTGGAAAAATTCTAGATAAGAAATTTATGTTGTTGGGTGGCCCTTATAACTGAACAATGCTATTGGCCAATATGAACTCAGCAATAAGGACAACCCCCATGGAATTTTTAACCGCCATATTTTTCCCATGCTTTTGCTTCCAAATAACACTAAAATTTAAGTAAGTGCAAGAATTCACTGAAAAAATGCACAAGAGAGATGCAAATATTTAAAACTAAGTTAAAACACAAAATTGTTTAACTTTTTTTTCCACCATAAGTGTCAAGCCCCTCTGATAAAGCTGAGCCACTTTCAAACAACAGCAAACCGGGTGGTTCAGGTTTAAAAAAAGATGCCTAATTCAAAGATGTCGAGACCCAGGTGGAACTCGACCTATCATATGTTGGAACGCCTTCGTACAGCCAAAAAAGTGGATCCTCCGTCCCCCCACCTACTAAAAACCCTTTTTGCCGCTTGGGCTAGGGAAAAATTGAAAAATGACTTTGTGGTGGGCCTTAGCAGTGGAGGAATCCTTAACCCTCCACAAAATAAAGGCATAAAGCCTGTATTACAGTATTTTGGATGAGCGGAACAAAAATAATTTGTTCCAGCAGAAAAATTTTTCTCATCTCCCTCTTCGAAAAAAAGTTTATCCCCATTGGGTAAGAAGGATTGCAAGATTCAACTGCCCAGTGGTTATTGGAATGAAACCGGACCCCCCCAATGGAATGTCCCCCAGAATGTTTTAAAGTAGTTTTCCCGTTATGTCCCCCAAAGGAAAAACTAAAAAAACAACAAATGAAACGTAGGTTTTCCTAAGTAAAGGGGTTTTCTTTTTTGGGGCAGCAACCATCCTAGACCTAGATTTAAAAAGTTTACTTTTGCAGATGTTTAACATCAAGGCCATAGAAGAGGTATATTAGCGAATTACGCTCGAAATATACAGTGATGCCAAGAAACTTTATCGGCCTTCTGTGGTTTTAAAATCAGAATCAACAGAAAAAGCGGGAAAAAAAAATCTTTTGGGGGAAAAGTTTTGATGCCAAAGAGAGAAGCCCCAACAGGAACCCTCACGTCCATCCAGGGCGCATAGATTTGGGGCGATATTTTGAAGACCCAAGATTTCCCCAGAGTAAAGATCCACTTTCAGGGTGGAAAAAAAAAATCACAAATTTTCCCAAACCTTTTAAAACGGGTTAAAAAAAAAATTTTTGTGTACCAGCATCATCAGCCCCTTTGAGAGACTTTCTCCAAAGAGGAAAATTTAAATTCGCAGGGGCGTAGCACTCTAAAAAGACAAAAAATGAAAACATGATTCTTTTTCTAAATAAAAAATAGAGTAAGGGTAATGAAATGCTATCCTTTTTAAGGAGGGGGACGCTACACCTTTTAAAATTTAAAGGGAGAGGACTGTACTCTTTTTTCATTAGGAGAGGATACTTTTCCTATTTTTTCCGGAGAATTGATAAAAATTAAGAAAGGATTATTTTGTTTTATTTTGTAGCCTTTTTTAAGAAATGAATTTTTTGACAATATGCTAGTCCTTTTTTAAGGATTTTAAATTTTTTCTACTATAATTTCGTTTATTTGAATAAGTATTTTCGTTGCATCCTTTAATATATATTTGAATTTTCTTTCCTGATGTGATATGAAAACTGTGATTCTGTGCTTTTGAATCAAATTAATAATATTGATTGTAGAATTTGTATTGTATGTATTTTTTTGATGGTAGAAAGGGAATGCCATATTTTTTTAAAAAAATTTGCATAAAATGTCTGTCCTTTGTAATCGTCAAAGGATACTCTTATTATCATATACACAGTAGTTTTTGTAATCGTTAAAAAATTTTTATTTTAAAAAAATTTTTGAAAAAAAATTAACAAAAAAAAATTTCTTTTTTTTTTGAAAAAAAACTCATTTTTTTAAAAAAAATTTAAAATAAAAATGGGGTAAAAAATATAAAAAAAATTCACAAGTTTTTTCTTTATTTTTAAAAAAAATTTAAAAATTAAAAAAATAAAGAAATTTTTGGGTTAATGAAAAAAAAAGGGAAAAATATTATAAAAATAAAAATAAAAAAAAAAAAAAAAAAATTTTTTTTAAACCCAAAAATTAAAAAGCCAATGGAAAAAGGGAAGGTAAAAGGAAAAAATAAACGATACCTTTAACCTAACAACAACCTACCCTTTTCCCCCCTTACTTTAACCCGGACTGGGCCTACCCCCCAAAAATTTATTTTTAAAATTTTTTTTTTCCCCCCCTATTTTATAAAAAAAAAAAAAAAACTAATTTTTAATAATAATTTTTAAATTTTTTAATTTTTTTTTAAAAAAAAAAAAAAAAAATTTTTTTAAAAATTAAAAAAAAAATCAAATAAAAATTTAAAAAATTGGGAATTTTGAAAAATTTATTTTTAGATTTTATGGGGGTAATGTTTGATTTTTGGGGTATTTAATTATATTTTCCCTTGTTAAAAAAATTTTATAGAATTTAATATAAATTTTTATTTTTATTATTAATTTTATTTATATATCCCTTTAAAATTAATTTTTTAAAATTGAGTAGAGGAGAGATGATTCGTTCGTTAGGTGTTACCCCATCTTTCCTTTCTTAATCTGGAAAATAAAAAATATTTTGTTTTAAAAAATATTTAACTTGTTATGAGATGAAGGCTACCCACAATAAGAAAAAACTATATAGTAAAAATTTTTGTAATAAAATTTTTAGCATAGTGTGGGGCGGCGACAAATGTACCGCCCTGAGGGGGACTTGCACCGAGTGGGGTGACTCGGCTGAGGACAGGAGTGACTCAGTGGGGAAAGCCCCGGGGTGGTGAGTGAGGCCGCCCAGCCCCACCCGCTTCCTGGGAATCTCGTGCCGTCACGAGTTTTTTGGCCCAAACAAAGGCAAAAAAACTCTCACGGCCACGTTTAGGTTTTCTCAAATTTCTTGTGAAAATCTGGGAATCGTTTCCAGGAAAGATTCCGTTGGTGAAACGATTCCACTGCCTCTGTGGGGGAAAACGTCGGAATGATTCCGGAATCGATTGCGCCCACCCCTAATTGGACAGAACTCAGTCCTACAGAAAGAAACTGCAAAAAAAAGGAACTTGATCACCTTTTAATAAAATGATTTTTTCAAGATCTTCAGCCACTAAAAACGAAGTAAAGGATTAAGAGTTTCGTTCATGGCCCAAATCCTCGGTATGGGTTCCTAGTCGCAGAGTGTTGACGAGGGAAATCACCACCATTCTCTATGAAAAAAGAAGTTCATAAAAACAGTAAAAAGCTGGAAAAATGCAGGAAAAATTGCAGTGATACAGACTTGGACATCCCGGCAAAACAAAAGGGTTCCTCACTGTCACGGGAACTTAAAATTTTCTGATTTAAAATGAGGTGTTGATTGAAACAGTCAGAATGACAAACAACATAAGCAGAGAATATTGCAGAGGAACGACACATATGCAACAAGTGGAAAATTTTAGATAAGATAGTTGTGCTTAATGACAATGTGCCAAATGATCCGAATAAAGACAACAGAATTTACGCCCTATTTTCCCTGCTTTGCCATACACTAAATTAGTAGGCAAGATTTAAGAAGAGCACAAGAGGATGCAAAAATTTAAAATAAAATAAAAAAAAAATTGTTTTTTTTTCCCCATAGTGTCAAAGCCTCTGATAAGCTGAGCCCGCTTTAAAAAACGACGGTGTTAGGTTTTTAAAAAACTAAATTTAAGATGTAGAGACCAGGGGGAACTCGCCATCATATGTTGGAAAGCTTCGACAGCAAAATGATCTCGTACTACTCACTTTTCTTGCAGGGAAAAAAGATTGGGTTAGCAAGGGTGAGCTTAACCTCACAAAAAAGGGAATAGCGATTACAGTATTTTTATGAGGCGACAAAAGAATTCACAGGAAAAATTTACATCTCTCCGAAAAATTTTCCCCATTTTTAAAGGATTGCAAGATTCACTGCAGTGTATTGATGACGACATGGATGTCCCCGATGTTAAGTTGTTTCCCCTTTGTAGGAACTAAAAAACAATGAAAGTAGGTTCCTACAGTAGAAGGGGGTTTTTCATTTGGGGCAGCAACCCTCCTAGACCCCAGATTTTAAAAAACTTCCTTTTTCAGATGTTTCTAACACAAGGCCTAAAAGCGTATATTAAGCGAATTACGCTCGAAATATAAGATGATGCCCAAAAAACATTTTCTGCGCCTTTTTTTGGTTTAGAATCAGAACAACGCAAAAACAGGAAAAAAATCGTTTTGGAAAAGCTTATGCCAAAGCAGAGAAGACCCCAGGGAACCTCACGCCATCTACAGAGGCATGCATGAGTTTCGGCGATATTTTGAAAGGCCAAGAGTTCCCCGATGTGAAGTCCACTTATGGGGAAGAAAAATCACAAATTTTCCCAAAAATTCTGAACGGGGAAAAAAAAAATTTTTTGGTTTTCCAGCATCATCAGTCCCATCTGAGAGACTTTTCTCCCAAAAAGGAGAATTAAAACGCAGAGGCAGCACTCTGAAAGCAAAAGTCAACTGATTCTTTTCTAAATAAAAACATAGAGTAAAATAAGAAAGTACTCCATTTAAGGAGAGGACTGCACACGTTTTAAAATTTAAGGGAGGCTGCTCTCTTATTTATTAAGGAGAGGGGCTTATTCCCATTTTTCCGGGGAATTGATAAAATTAACGAAAGGGTTATTTGTTTTAATTGTAGTCCTATTTTAAAGAAAAATTTTTGGGGGGAAATTTTTATTTGTTTTCAAAAAATTTTTTTTTCCCTTTTTTTTTGTTTTTTCCTTTGTTTAAGGGGGTTATTTTTTTTTTTTT
>JACEEZ010009466.1:0-14510 GCA_016584305.1 Chionoecetes opilio | reverse complement strand
CCCTGCCTGATAAATTACCTTGCTGGAAGGCTCTATGTATATCAGATTTTTCCGGAAGATTTCCGATTCCGGATAAATATAATATACAGTTTGGAAAAGGGGGATAACTCCCATAAAGCTGCCACTGCCACAATGCTATCACTGTTTCTAACTCTAGGCATTTATACCTTCCCAAAAACACTATTAGCATTCTCGCCCTAATTTGATACCGACCCAACCCCCCAGGCTGATCGCCTATATACACCCATGTGGATGTTCATCTACACTTGCTTGCAGATGCTCCTGAAAAATGATCTGCAGTTCATGAAGGACATGATGAGTTCAAGAGAACAGATCCAGAGATTGCTCAGGCAGTGCTACAAAAACTTAAAAACCACAAGGGGTACCTGACACAGGAGGTTGTGCCGTTCGCTCCTTCGGTAGCAGACTCAGTGACAAAGAGAAGCAGGACATTGCTGCCAAGCTGCACGCCACTGAGAAGCCAGATAGCTTCAGACGAGGGAAACCTATTTTTCCCTCAGGTTACAGCCAAGACGACTCTGGCTGATCTAGTTGGTCCAGAGAGTCATCTTCTGCTTGACACCCTTGGCATTGAGTATGACTGGCTTCTGCAACCTGTGGCGACATGGCCAAGGAGTGATGACTACAGCAAGGCCCTGGAATATGTCAGCAATGTAAAAGTAGTGAATGACATTGCTGAGCGGGGAGTCAAGATGATGACTGATTTCGCAAACATCATTACCACAGATTCTCAGCAAAAAACAGTACCTTCTTCAAACTGTGGAATACAACCGTGAGCGATTTGATAGCTTCAAGAAGCAAACTCTGAAAAAATGACTGTGAAGTGTCCTTCTGACATAGACATAGAGTTTTCTGCCACTTGAAAATAGTTTTTAGAGTTTTTTGTCACAAAATTTTTTGATGTCAAGATTGTAATATTTATGAAATTTATATGAAATTTTCAGAAAATTTTGCTTTTTTTCTGGATATGTGTCTTTTTTTCTTGAATGTTTACTTGGATTGTTTTTTTAGAAAAATATTAAAAATTCTTCAATTTGATACCCAATTGTTGTTCTATCCCAATTGTAACAAAAGTCTCAGGTGAAAAAAAAGTCTGGCGGAAGGCAAAATTAGGCGCTTTTCTACTGTCGCGGGCTTAATATCTTGAGATCCAATGAGGCAAAGGTTCCTGACATTTTAGCTCAAAATGGTTGTGATTTTCGGCTTTTCCAGGTCAAAAAGCATGGGAAACCTTGCAGGGGGTATAAAAATAGGAAAAAAAATTTTTTTCTGAACAGGTCTAGCGGGTCATACTATATTTTTTTTTTTAAATTTAACCCTTTAAACATACAAATGACGTCTTTGAGCGTCATCCGGTACGTGTAGGCCATACGTACAAATGACGTCTTTGAGCGTCATCCAGAAAATAAGTATTTTGAAATATTTATTAAAAATCTTAAAAAACGCGCGGTTGACGTGAGATTCACTTGACCGTTGGAGCGAATTACAATATATTATATTAAAATATATTTTGTATAATATAATATTGTATAATATTTTATTATACAAAATATTTAAATTAAAATAAAAAAAATTAAAAAAATACGCTATCTTCACTTCGTTGTATGGCTTTTTTTGAGCGAATTACAATATATTATAACTTCATTGGTAAGGAAATTTATTCAGCTATGTCATGGAATGTAGAAAAATCTTCTATGATGATAAGTTGATTTTTGGCATATTATTTTTGCCCCCAAGGTTTATTTTTTTTTTTTTCACTTCTAACTCGAGGTTTTGTAAGTTATTTTCACGCTAGCGTATTTTTTTAACATTGTATGATATAGGAAATGATCTTAGCTTAAAAATGAAACATAATGAACTCGATACCTTTGATAGTTTAGTTTCTAGACGCGGTGAAGTACAACTTTTTTCCCGCGCGTGACATTTCGGGTAACAATGGGTTTACGCGGAGAACAAAAAGCGAATGACAATGGTGACGTGAAAGGGTTAATGGAGGGGATGTTCAAATAACGTATTTGGTGTGTAGAACACAAATCTGAGAAAAAGTTTAATTCTGATAACCCTAACCTACATCAATTTGTAGTTTGGTTATTATTAACCCTCTTACGCACCGTGACGCGAATTCGCGTCCAAAACGGAATCGTCTACATCTGAGCTTTGACGTGATTCGCGTCAAAAAACTTGTAAAAATTCGCCAAAAATAAAGCATTTATCAGAATCACGTCAAAATTTCTGTCAAAGATCCAAGCTAGGCCTATAAAATAAACTAATTGTCAACTCTCTCGTGAGGGTGGATTTGAAATGATAAGGGCCTGTGTCTCAGTTTCCTCTCAGCAGGCAGCCTGTGAGCGCGGACTGTCGTCCCTTTACAAAGTGTCCCGAGCTGGGTAAGCCATACCTGTAGCCTAATCCGTCTTCCAACATGCGTTTGAGTTTTCCTCCATTTTCTCAAGAAATACTGGCCATATAAAAGTTATAATGGTAGCGTTGGAATCCTCATAAAAAATCCGCTTTTATTGGCATATAAACCATAAAAAGTCAACTCAGGAAGTTTCAAGCTATGAAGTGGTGAACTTCTTATGTGGTTAGTGGTATTTCTTATTTCTCTTTACTCAATGTTTTTTCGGAGTCGGTAAACTCCGCTATTTATTTGCATTTCTTTTTCTTTTTTCTTTCATAAGGCAGAATAATCTCTTGCAAAACCAACGATATATAATAATGCCAGGAAAAAAGAATACTCATTGGTGAAATTGATAACATAAAAAAAAAATTGGCCGCACAGTCAGGCCATTCCGCAGGGCCCCTTAGGGAGCCCCAGACGGATGTCGCAGTGGAAAGAGAAACTTATTAAACTTTGGTGCGTGAGAGGGTTAAATTGGTGATCAATTTGTTATTGTAGTTAACCCAGCATTTGTCTCTTCAATTTTTCTGTCATGGCTGCTCATATTTTCTCTCATACAGTATTGTTCTACCGTAGATAACAGTGAAGTCGCCAGTTCTACGTTTCTTTGTTATTTACAGACGTGTGGTGGCGTTAATACTTACATTTGTACATCCATGATATCAGGAAAGTTAGAAGGGTCTATCTGGAAAGTCTGTGTCATTTTGTGTCTTCATCTGTGTCATATTAGGGCTATAAATGAACAAATTACAAAAATAAAACAGAGTGGTGACCTCACTATACCTACTACAGTAAAGTCGCCAGCTAGTATTTTAACCCAACAGTTGAGTCGCCACTCTGGGGGAATTCAGGGAAATTAGAGGTAAAGTAAAACAAGTCTTAATATATTAGCTGCGGAAGATGCTTGGATATATAAAAATTCCTCTGCCAACGTGAAAATAATTCTATTCAAGTTTGAAAGATCTGGCAAGTCTGTGTCCTGCCGCCCGAAAGGCTACTGTTTACTGTCTGTCATCGCGCGAAAAAAACGTGAGAAGCAAAATGCGCAACAGTTATACTTGCAGATACAAAGCATAAAACAATGCTGAAACAGGGTAGATTATACAGTCATGATATAAACTACTGTGTAACATCTTCAGTGGCACATACAAATCAGTAGTGATGCTATAATTCGTAATATTTGGCGCCTGGCGACTTCACTGCAGGTGGCGACTTCACTGTTATCTACAGTAACTACTTCATAAAATATATAAGACATCTAAATATTTAAAGAAAAATAGGTACCCGGGTTGATTTGTCAGGGAGCAAAGCTAAGCTTTTAAGCCACCTGTCTAAACCACCATTCAACAGTTCTCGTTTCTAAATTTTTGCAAGGCCAAAAGGGTTTTGGAAAATTTGCGGGTTTTGGTATAGAGACCAGAGTGCCCGCGGGACAGGTATAGTAATGCCAGGGGTACAAAAGGGACGCCCACATCCTCTTTATACCGTTGGGGACCCTCCAGAACTGCAGGGTTTAAGGGGCTGGTTCTTTGAACAGATAAAAGGACTTGTTGTTGTTTACACTAGCCATTAAGTCCAGAAGAATCTCAAAGGAAACCCATACTGTTTTTCATCTTAAAACGAAGGCTTGACATTGCTCGAGTATGCGGTGGCAGTCTCAAATCGGTTTGATGGCCGGTGCTCTCGGGGGACCCGTAGTACTGTGGGGTACCTTCAAACGTGAAACTCTACAGGGGCCAAAGGATGATTGGGGAGCGCCCGAGGGCAAAGGGGTTTTTTTGTCTCACGGGGACGCTGGAAAAATCGAGGAGTCGCAGCCAGGCTGGTGGAACCGGGACCAACACAGGGCTCTGTCCGCCGGCTAGAACCTCCTGAGGAGAGCAAGGAAGGTATGTCAGGAGCTCGCTGAGGGTGTCGAGGGGATTTGAACGCTAAGACCTCCGACCGCCTACGGCCCCGAAGAAGCCCGTTCCAAGTCTCCCTTCTGGGCGATTGTATTCGAAAAGAGATGGGGCCTCGTGTCGGACAATGGGGAATGGGTCGTTGGGCTGAGTATTTTGGGCAGTTGTTACGGTGGACCCCCAACTGGGGCTTCACCCCACGGGGTTTCAGGGAGGGATGCGACCCCCATTGACGAAACCCCACCCCTCTTTAGAAATCAGAGAGGGGAGCAAAAAGAAAGGGGGGAAAAGGGAGCTGGGTTTTTTAAAACAGTGCGGGGCTCCCAAAGCTGGGGGGTGGGCCATGATCCGGGGGTTTTGCATGCTGTCCTGACTCCCCTTGTGGGGGAAATCGGGTACCTTTCCCTTCCTGACTAAAAAAGGGGGGTTTGGTCGCCCCTATCGGGGAAAGGGGAAAAGGGGACCGTCAGGACTGCAACAATTCCCGCGGTATTCATGCTCACGAAACCAGGCAAGGTGTTTGCCCATTTTGGGGGTGACACAATTCGAAAGCCCAATGGTGAAGCATCAGAGACCTCAGCAGTCGGGGTTACGGCCGGGTTTAAGTCAACAACGGACCGTATCCTACCCTTTTCGGGGTCCTGGGGGAAATGCCGACGGATTTTTCGACAGGGGATGCTTGCAGCCTATTTGATTTTCAAAAAAAGGGCCCGTTTGACCCATTTGCACGTGAGTCACTCTGGGATTTTCCCTGCAAATTTTGGGGGGGGGGATTCCTGCAAGGCCCTTTGGGTTGATAACTGGTCGGGTTTTTGGGACTAAAGGTTTGCTGTGAAGTGTGGGGGGTGTATCCAGTTTTCTTTCCTGTGAATACGGGGAGTGAGGCAAGGGTGCGTTTTTCCCCCATCATTTTTCCCCGCTTTTATGGACTGGGGTTTTGGGGACAAGGTTGTAGCCCAAAGTGATTGTGGAGCACCCAAATCGGAAAACCACCATGATCACTGATCTTGTTTTTGCCGATGTTTCGGGTAATTTTTGCTGAGTCGCTGGGGTCCGGGTAAAGGGCCTCTCAAAGCACGGCACGAGGGCCCCAAACCTTTTGGGGGAATTGAGGTCCCCTTTTGGCTCAAAAACCAAAGGTCCGGGGTTTTTTGGAGACTTACTAAATTAAAGCAGTACAGTTGTTCATGGGGTTGTGGGCGGGGGACATTAAAGACTTGGAAATTTTTTAATACCTTGGTAGCGCAGTCCATAAGGAGGGAGGGTCACGTCAAAAAAAGTTTTACACGGTTTGGCATACCCCCCCGGTTTTTAGGGACCCCTCAGCGGGAGTATTTGGCGTTGCCCGGGAAACCTTTTGCAAGGAAAAAGGACCGGAAATTTTCCAAGTCCCCCCCCTTGTAGTCCCGGGTTCTTACTCTATGGTTTAAAGGACAGGGGACCCAAAAATGGGTGATTTAAAGGGAAAAAATCAATCCCTTTTGGGTAATAAGTGTTTTTGGGCAGAATCATGGGGTTTTCGCTGGGATGTTTAAACGTGTCAAATCGGGCAATTCCCACCTTGGGGATAAATGAGGCCTTTTAAACCGGCTAGTCCCCCAGCCCCAAAACTTGGGAATATGGGTTTGTGGCACGCTACCCTGAAACCGATCCTTCCCATGGGGTTGAAATCTGTAAGATAAAAATTCCGGCGTGGGGGAAAGGCCCAAAGGGGGGGCGCCCCCCAAGGCTCGGGGCCTGGGGCATTTGGGGGTTTTTTCGGGGCTCCCTTGGTAGGGGAAAAAGGGACCCTTCTGGGAACCCCGCACGTGGTGACCCCCGGGGGGTGGGGGTCGGGGGTGGGAGGCGACGCCCCCCCCGGGCCCGTTTTCCCCCCAATGTTTGATTGATTGTCATAAATTAAAAGGGGTGACCATCAATCCAAGCTCAAGGAGGTCTAAAATCAGGCAGTGAAGCTTTCTCTAGGGGAAGGGGAAACTTGAAGCCAAAAAAGGGGTTTCATTGTCATGGTTAGAAAAAGTATTTGATATTTTGATTTGAAAAGGTCAGATTACCATTTTGTGAGGTGGGAGGCGGTGAGGGCTGTAAACCCAAGCCTACATTAAATTTTTCCGGGAGCAGAGATAAAAAAATTCCTTTTAAAGATCTAGCCACATTTTAGGGGCAGAGAGTGAAAGGGTTTTGGAAATTAAAAGGGCCCCACAAATAAGGGGGCCCTGATTTGCCAGAGCACAAAAAACAGGGTGAGGGAAAATTAGAAAGGCAGGGGATGGAATAGAAGGCAAAAAGAATAAGAAGGGCAAGGAGGAAAAAATGCGCAGCAGCGAGAAGCAGCCAGGGGGGGAAAGTGAAAAGATTTTTGGCTGATTTTGGGGTTTAAAGGGTCGGGAATTAGAGAAAAATGGTGCTGAAGAAAGTTTTTTTTCCCGAATTTGAAATTTTTTTCCAAAATAGGGCCCCCCAAGCCTGCAGCTTCGACTAAGGGACAGAAAAAATATGATGAATTTCAAACATTGCCCCTTTTTATGTAAAGATTATGGCCCTAGGGCGAAAAGGGCCCCTGCAGCAATAGCAACATCCCGCTCCTGATTGAAAGCAGGAATTATTTACAAAGACAAAAACAATAAATGATTGGGTAAAGAGCAAGGTTTAAGAGAGCGCAGGAGAAGTTTATTGGAAAACTGGGGCAAGAGTTTTTAAGAGAAGTGCAGGGGGGACGGGGGGATCTCCCGCATCCTCTTTGAAAGGGGCGGAATTTATCTGCCCCAAAGTGATGGGTGGAAACTGAGGGAAGTGACCCCCAAACTTTTAACCCGAATGATCAAGGAAGAACACTATAGTGCTTTTTAGGGGAACCCCGGGAGCCCACTATCTGTTTTTACTTTAAACCCCAGAGAAAGCAAAATAAAGAGGTGTCAATGCGGAGAAGATTGCGAAGGGCATTTTTTTGCTTGGCTTAAAGAGAGTGGTTTTTTATAAGACCTTTTTGGGCCCTTGGGGAGAAAAATACCCAAAAGTCAAAAACTGGGTGAAAGCTGGAGTAAAGCAGGGAAACTGGGGCTAAAAAGGGGAGAAAACTGGTCCCGGTTGGTTGTGCAAAATTAACACTGGTAACTTCCCCTGCGCCATTTGATTGGTTTGGGCCCTTTAAAGGCCCTAAATCTGTCAACAAAAAATGGGGCCAATAAGGGAAAAATCCTTGATTTTGTTAAAACTTTTAATCATCCAAATTTAATTTTAAAAATAAATTTTTTCTCAAACTAAAATCAGGGGGTCAAATTTTTTACCGTCCCCACAAAAATCGTTTGGGCCCCTTACTATAGTCTATTTTACTTAAGCTGGATTTTTTGGGGAACCCGCTCGTTCCTATCAAATTTTGGAAGGGCGTTTTTTGATTTGGGTGAAGACTCCCGGGTGGGGGGGTTTTGGGGGGTGGTGGTAAACCTTGCCTCGTCGCTTTCCAAAACCCCTTTCGTTTGCCCAGAAAAATATTTATATTTTTTTCTTAAAATCACCTCTTACACCAAAATAGGCCTATTTTTTTTGCATCAGTGAATCAGGGGAGTGATTTGGGCAAAAATAAAAAACGTTTTTTGTAAATCAAAAATTTTAAAAAAAAAAAGTCATGACTGGGGTATCACAAGAGGAGGCGGATTTTCCCTTTCAAGGGATTTAAATGTTGTACTCCTACCCGATATTTCAAAACAACCAGAAAGATATTTTTGGTTAAAAATGAGCCTACTTCGTGTTCCAAAGATATTTTTTGGGTGAACCCTTCTTTAGAATTTCAAAAAACAGTAAGACTAACCAATGTTAAGGAAAAATTTAAGGAAAGGGAAAAGTGTATAAACATTTTGGGTTTTTGCATTTTTTTTCTTAACTCGCTGGAAAATTTAAACAGTTTTTGCTCCTTAAATTTGAATCGCGTTTCAAAATCCCCCCAATTTTTCCCTTTTTTAAAGTATGTAGCAAAGTACCAATAAGGAAAACATTTGGGGCAAAGTGGTTAATCAAAGTAAAATACTGAAAAATGGGACCAAAGACTGGTGGAAATTTCTCCCACAGGCATGTACGTTGACATGTTTCATAAACACGGCTAAATTGTTGGGTTCCGCGGGCAGGTTTCGGGGGGGGTACGGGGGCCCAAATTTTTAATTTTTTTAGGCCAAAAGGGGCGGGGGGAAACTAGTGTTTTCCCCTTGGGACGACCGGGATCCACCTTTGTGCTTTTTAAACCCTCCACTCCCCTTCTTAACCCTTTTTGAAAATTTAAAGAATTTTGGCCCTTTTCAAAGTAACAAAAACGCCTGTAAACAGCCAGCCTTCGAGAGAGATCGGCCTCAAAAAGGGTGTGCGTTAAAATGAACACTTTCATACCTTTTAAAAATCTCTTCCAAAAAGGCCCCATTTAAGAATCTTTTTACCCTATCATAGCCCGAGTCGGCCCCCCCCCCACAGGTGATGTCTAGGAGATTTGTTTGGCTTCCCAGGCTTATCAAAAACACTCCCACAGGACTGTGACATTCTCTTCTATTTTCTTCACAATACCTTTGATATTATTTACGATGACTCTGGGGCTCCCACCCCATCATCTATTTTCATTGCCTCCCAGAAAAAGGATGTGAGGTCATGAGGCCACTCAAGAACTACATTAAGACGCGTGTCTGGTATGAATTTATCCGCTCTGCCCACCCGGTGCTCGAAAAATCCTGAATTCCACATCTTCCAGGGACCAGCTGTCGCGGACATAAAACTGTGTCCGACCACACTAACTCTATACATTCCCAAAGATAATCCTATACTCAGGGCACCAAACTGTTGGAATTTATTCGACCACCAATTGATGGTCGACAACAACTGTTAAAATTATAAGGGTGGATTAATGTGAGCTCACCTTTTGCGATAACCAAATTCTACCTTAATCTGCTATGATACCCTTTTTAGCTCTAACTAAAGGTATACTCAAGGCATTGGCAGGTGGGTTTTTATTATGCGTTGGCTTGATCTTTTATCCTTGGGGAAGTATTGGATGTCGATGTGGTCAGAGTTGCAACAGGCTGGGAGTGGAACTCGTGGCTTTCGTGGTGGACTGGTTGAAAACCTCCACCTAAAATGGCCGCGATGGTTAGTCGCCGACGAAAGTTTTTTCCACAGCTGAGCCGATATTATCAAAGTGTTTTACAACTCGTCCTTTCTTAACCGGGAATTGATCGGTTAAAATTTACTCATATTATTATGTTTTTGACTACACCTTGGGTGTATAATCAAACCGCTCACTCTGACTTTCATGTCGTAGTGGCTCACGCGTTATTTAAATTACCTCCACTGAAAAACCTTTCAGCTTGGCTCGTGACCGCCACGTATTGTTCCAAATAATATTTTACTCCCATACGTGGGTCACTCACAATTTCTTATACTATTTTTATCCTTTGATTAATTGTGGTATTATAGATGAATTACCACCAAATTTATATCTAATTACATTTTTAATATACCCAAATTATTTTTTAATATACCACCGTTATTTCCCAGCGCATAAGACGCACCTCCGCATAAGACGCAACCCGTATTTTACAAAAAAGGTTTTGAGAAGAAAAAAAATATCGATGTTTTGAGGGGAAATTTTGGTTTGCTTTAAAATTATCAAATTAAGAAAAAAAAAAAGGATTTGTAGGGGAAAGCAAATGATTATGAGCATTACCTAAATTACAAATATTCACAGTGCAGTGAATGTGAATGAAAAATTATGTAGTTAAAATGTAAAGAGAATGAGAGTGTAACCAAAATCGGTCATAAATCGTAATATATTGCACGATGCCCCACGATTTCTAATATTTTCCCTACCTATGACATATTAGCTTAGATTTAATTTTGTGGGGTATGCCTTTTTTTGTTTTCTGCTATATGTTTTTAGACTTTGTGGAAAATTTGCAGTATAGATATTGGTATTTTTGGTGGTAGGCTTTCAAAAGTCCTAGGACTCTTACAAAACACCATCGTGTAGCTTTCTTCATTCTGAGTATTTTGGAGCCCCATTTCCCATGGCGAAATTTGAATAATAATGGCATTAACACGTAGTAACCGAAAATTTTACCGTTACTTCAGCCAGAAGTTAAGGTTAGGTTAAATCAGATTAGGTTAGGTTAGAGGGGAGGTTTAGTTTAGTAAACAGATGATATAGAAAAAATAACGAAAATTACAAAAAATATGCAGTGTGAAGCGTAGCAATGTTTGCGGGCGGACCTGGGGGGGCAGGTTGCCTCCCCCACATACACACATGTAACAAACATTGATTTCCGACAAAACGCGAGCCAGATTAATTCAAAACACATCAAAACTATTCGGAGGACTTAAGTTTCGGCTCGAATCGGTGGTTGTCCAATAACAAAAATTCACGAAGATATTTAGGTAACACGGGTAAGGTAAACCATCTCTACTTGTTGTTATTGTTGTAATTGTGAAGGGCACCGTTTTTTGCGATCGACGATATTTGCACTGGTTTACACCTACGAATCTATCCACAGTCGCGAGGGTTGATTAGTCTTCAGGAAGGTACAGGTGAAGGTTGGTTCCCCACTCTGAAACCCACGCAGCGTTCCGTCAGCCGTGCCTTATTCACAGTTTTCATCACGGTTCCGTCATTTTCAGCAGTTCCTGCTCCACCCTCTAAGCAGACATGGGTGCCTCAGAGGCTATGCTTGAAGAAAATTTGCATTAATAGCACTTCTGTCGGATGAAGAAAGGGGTAGAAATCTAAGACATTGTTTTGGGTACATAAAGGCCTTGAGAAAACTACAATTATCAGCACGGCACAGTCTCATTAACTTTAAAAAAAATATTCTTCCCCAGAAACCGTTACGTGACAGGACAGGGTGGTTTTTGGGAGCCGTGACGGCGGCGCAACCGTTTAGTGTAACCGTCTATTTGTTTGAAGTAAGAAATTCTAACGGATGTGATGAGACAGTCCCCTGTCACCAATTTCCCCATGGTACGGTGTGATTCGGCCTTGAGGCGGACGGTGTGGCGCCGTGAGGGGTCTTCGTCTTGGTGTAACCGTGTGGAAAGACTTTGTCCCGTCTACAGGTACGGTACCATTGCAGCCTTTTTACTAGCACTCTTTCCCTACAGTTTCTTATCCGTAGAGGTAACAGGGTGAGGATTGAGGGGTCGAGGTGGTACAAAGGACTATGCTGTCCCCCTATTCCCACCTTCCTTTACCACGGTAGCGGCGCTAAACACACACATGCACATACACACCTGCATCGGCTTAGGCCACCCCCATGTCTGGGACCAGGATTAGAGGCCCGAGGGTGACCTGACGCTGACCTTTACTTGTCCTGCCGACACAATTGCAACACCAGCCAGGTAATTCAAGCAGCCAAAGGACACACAGAGACACACACGCGCGCACCTTTTGTCCCCACGGTTTTTACAATGGACTCGCTGTCAAAATAAACTACAAAGCCACGACGCCCTTTTTCCACCTGTGGTATAAGACAGGACTCCCCAAGATACTACACCTCCCTCTCACCGTCACACTCCTTCAAATAAAACTTTAACACGCTCTTTTTTCACTATTCATTTTCAACAATACTCATTCTAGCGAAAATTCCAAACACTATTTTCTGCTCCCTTCTATCATCTCATTTTCAACTGTTGTGTCAACTTGTGGCCCGAAGTCGAATGCGGGTTAAGGCACATCTAATATGCGGGATGTTTGTCTTTTCCAAAGGGTGCGGGAGGAGTCTGGACGGTAATGACCCCATGGTGGGGTGCGCGGAGGGCGTCGCCGAGACGTTTTATCAGACGTTTTACAATGGAGGAGCAGCAGAGGGGGGTGGATGATGTTTCCATCTGACCACGGCCATCTTGGCAGCAACAATCGCATCTTGTTTGCCCCCAGCTTTATTTTCTCTTAAACTCCAAAACCTTTCTTAGTATATGCATTACTGTTGAAACACAGCTAAAATTTGTGCTCAGTGAACTACTGCTCAATACAAGATAAAATCCAGACCCCTTTAGTAAATATACCACCGGCTGTTCTGCATTCTCTGCCCCGACCTTCCATGCGCTAATATGGCCGCATTAAACGCAGGGGGGAACTTTTCATTCCTTTTTAAGGGAAAAAAGTGCGTTTTTATGTGCCGGCAAATACGGTACATAGGTGGAATTTGTTTTTCGTATCCCGAACTCCTGAAGGAGGCCCGCCAAATTTCCCCCATTCAAATTAACCTTACTCAAAATTGAGCGGTTTTTAGTGGATAAAATTTCCACACTTCAACCCTTATCTCCGTTGGCCCTCCAATGATCAAGCTTACCTGACAAGGTCATTCAAGATCTCTCAAATGATCAACACTAAGGTTATAAAATTGTCTGTTGCAGTCAGAGATTTAAATTAAAGGGAAGAACCTGAAAAAATCTGCACTTCATTGTGGAATTCATCATTGGATTGTATTACCCCTGTTGGGGTTAAACGGGGAAAGTCAAACACTCCTGGATTGAAGGGCCTAGGCCAGGGGTTCCCAAAACTCTTCAGCATTCGACCCCCTACTAAAGTTTCAAATTTTTCATTTGACCCCCAACCCATTTAAATGAAAATAGTATATGTTATGAAAAAAAAAACGTAATACATACATGTTATGATTAAATTAAAAATGGGGAATTATAGTAGTACAGTCAAACCTCGATATAAATGGGACCTACTTATGTAAGGACATTGGGATTAAAAGGGACTGCATTTGCGTGAATTTTTTTTTTTTTTTTTTTCATATTAGACCGCTTATCGCCGCTCGAATTGTCAACTCAACATTATTGTATTTTTTCATTTTATTTTTGGAATGCTTGGGTTTTAAGGAGTTTTGATGTATCACAATTAAGATATAATATTATAAAGGAAGGAGCCTGTGTTGCTAGTGATTTAGTGGTAGAAGGTGTGTATTTTTTAAAATAGTGCATTAGTGTTATGGCGTGGCCGCTGCTACGTCTCCCTGTCACCCCAAACACCCTAAATCACCCTTATCTAAGGCGACCCCGCAGTGCTACACTGACCTAAATAGTGACCGTGTTAAAGAACTGCAGGGTTTACAACCATATAATATATATAATAATGAGCATTTGTCATGATAATAAGCAATACCTTTGGAAGCCACGGCTGGAATCTGGTCGTAGTAATTTGTTACCTTTCACTAGAGCTTGAGCTTGGACTAGCTACACGTTCTGGTTGTGTTTATGATTTTTCATTTTTTTCACATGTAGGAGCGGACCAAATTCAGCATGTAGGGGCCAGTCCTGTTTACCTCCAACATAGCTACACAGTCTGGTTGTTTTTTTAATTATTTCTCATTTATTTCACAATTTTTCCGGTTTTTTTCATATATTTCGACCCTTGGGAAAATACCCTCGCTATAAAAAGGACCCAAACGGGGTATAACGGACTCCTCTCCCCCCCTTTTGTCCGTTATATCGAGGTTTGACTGTACTTATAGGTAGTAGTAGTAGTAGTAGGTAGTAGTAGGGGTGCTGAGAATGTACTGATCTACTGGCTGCCTACTCATCGACAAGAAGGGGGAATACAATCGCTCGCTCAGTACGGGAAGCGGACAGGATTATTTCACGTACGTACGATCTTGGGACAGAGGAGGGGGAGAGAGAGGAGTGTGTGTGTGGAGGGTGCGTGGGGGGGGGGTACAGATCCAACGTGACGTCACAGACTAGCATCGAGCCAAGTCAAAGCCGTCTCTATGTCAGGGTGACACAGAGGCAGCTTTGGTACCCCTCGCATAACGGTTGTTGGCAGCTGTTGCATGCTGAAACTTTCCTCACCTAGCCATTCATCGAGCCCCTAGCCATTTATTGACCCCCCTTTTGGGCCCACTGGCGATTCATAGACCCCTTTGGGGGTCCCATTGACCCTGGGGGTCGATATCGACCACTTTGGGAACCCTGGGGCCCAGGCACTCCTCTTCAACTGGCCTGCCGTAAGTCACAGAGGAAGGAGGTGCTGGACATTTTGATGCCAACTGTGAAAAGATCTGCTTGGTATGCCCACAGTGAAGCCATCCTCCAAATAATGTTGTGCTCTGAGGATCAGGAAAAGGATTTGGGGGGTGGAAAGAAACCTGAACTGTCAGGGGAGATGGGGAACCGATACTCACTAGGAGATCTCTGTTAAAAGGACCTGCAATGGA